>JAVSBV010038284.1:0-11364 GCA_033117975.1 Parotocinclus spilosoma
TGAAGTTGCTTTGAGACAATACTCTATTGTAAAAGGCGCTATATAAATAAAACTGAATTGAATTGAATTGAATAAAAGAATCCTTTTCCAGCTGTAAAGACTATACAAGTAAATTATAAAAGAAGAACTACAACATACAAAAAGATGCTATACAAAGAAAGTATTTTTTACTTAATTGGTTCCAGAAGTTCAAACTCTGATTTGTTTGAAGCTGGAAGCAAATTTCCTCAGAAGAAGTAATGTCTATATTTATATGTAATTAATGACTGATAGCATAAATAAAGCAAATTATGGTAATGTACGCTGACTCAAAAGTCACAGGACACATGGAGTGCTGCATAGTGGACTTTTCACAAAAACTACCAAAACCATTGTTGACGTTTCTTCGTTGGTAGTCTTCGGATGACGACCATGTTCCTTGTTGTCCACTGTTCCGCTTTCTCAGAATTTGTCTGTGAGGAATGTAACAGTGCTGTGTAAATTGGTTGTCTTTCTAGGTGTTGGTTGTAGAAGTCTGTTGCTATGATACGGCAGCTACGTTCCCCTGACATCAGAATCATTAGTGACGAACAACAAAAAAGTTTAACATTTTCTGTTGATAACTTTTAAACCTCGAGATATAAAGATGGTTCTTCAGTCTTCTTTGATATGCTACATGGCCACCTTCCTTTGGTGACTTTCAAGATGGCGGCCATGTTCCAGACAAAGCCTATATGATAAGCCCCCTCACCCATTGGGGGTATTCAGATATGTTATTTTCCCTTTTGTTTCTGAAATAAAAAGGTGTTCTTTCAAATCACCCTGTAAAATAACAATAATCAAAACGGTAAATTGAAAGTAAAAAAAATTAATACAAAGTGAAACTTTATAGCGATGGTTGCAACTGTTTTTAGCGACTTATCACTAGTACAGCGGTGCAGAGACCAAGGGGGTCTGAAATCACACCCGTACACTGATATAACTATATTATGTAGCACCTAATAATAACATATACATACAGGCGTACAATAGGCCTATGATCTCACCCTAGTTCTTCTTGTTGTTTTGGGTTTTGTGGTGTTTGTCATACCGTGTTGGTGCATCATCACCACTGACTGGACTAAATTACATGCATGGTCTTTGGAAGATCACACCATTGAAAATTGACCAACTTTTTTAATCTTTGGGGGGAAAAATTAAAACAGACGGTTTAATGTCTGGATGGTTTGAATGAAGAGGCAGTTTACATGGTAAATACCTAGCTAGCTAACTTAGCACTGGAACTGATCATTCAATGTTTCTTTCCATGTCTCATTAGTTTGTTTATTTTAATTTTTAAAAATCTGATGATGAATTTCTCAATGTCGATTTGATTTGATTTACTAGTAATGGGGATGGGATTAACTGTACAGTCGCAGTCGACTCTTGGTCACTTGATGGATCATTGATCTCCACACATTTCTGTCCTTCACGATGTGATCCATGAAGTATTTTGGCAGGATAGTGGAGTAGTTTGCCATTGCTTTCTCCACCCCTCCCCATTTATCTGGGCTTGGGACTGGTGTGCAGCTGTTCTGGGGTGTTTGGCTGGGGTGTTTGGCATACACAAGTCAATGACAATTTGGATATGCCAATTAACCCAACACGCATGTCTTTAGACTGTAGGGGGAAACCGGAGTACCCGGAGTAAATCCACGCAGACCCAGGGAGGACATGCAGACTCCACACAGAAAGGAACCAAGCCGTTCCAGCCTGGGATTGAACCCGGGATCTTCTTGTTGTGAGGCAAGTCATGCTACCCACTTAAATAGACAATAAATAGCACATTCAAGCCTTTATTCATTACAGAATTGATACAGGGATGTACGGTGGTTAGTGCTGTCGCGTCTAGAGCTCCAGGACCCAGGTTGTGGTGTTGCCATGTTGTCTACATGTCTGTCTGGAATTCCCAAAGACGTGTGTTAGGTCAAACAAGGGTCCCAGTTTGTGTGTGTGTGACTGCAGATAGACTGGCATGCTGTCCATTGTTGTCTGCCACCTGCTGACTTTGTGTTAAGTCGAGCTCTGTTTGGCTTTTCATAATCAGCTTTGTAACCAGGGTGATAACATCTGGATGTAGCAGACAGTCCAGTACATCGTTAGTGGAAATATTTCCACAGTTCACATAGTCTTGTTTACCCTCAGGCTCATCCACACACCGAGACAGACAGGGTGTCGGAAGTGTAGGCAGGGAGTCGGTTCGATTTGGTGATTGTGTATTTTCTTCAGGGCTTGTCATAGCGTGTTTGTGAGACGTCTCTGCATCACATGTGACCGGAATGAGTTGAGGTCCAAAAGGAATTGTAAAGGACTTGACAGATTCACTGAATGGTATCTTCAGCTGACCACTGGAGTCTCGCTTAAGGCCAGAGGTGCTGGGTCGATCAGTGCATCTTAACCGGTCTTTAGAATGTTCTCTCCTTTTATCTCGATAAGCCTTCATCGCCAGGTTTAAGTATTGCATATTTTCATCATGTGAGGGAATCCCATCCTGTAAGACAATTTCGTATAACATACAATCAAAAAACGTATTTAAAGGAGAAAATACACAACGTGCAAAAGTCATTCAATTAGCTGTTTTAGCAATGGTATAATTACCTTATAGAACATATTGTCGATGATTGGACCCCAAAATTTCACACTTTGTTTAGTCGCTCCATGTTAATGTTTTTCACTGATACTCATTATAATCTGCTATACAATATCTTATCCTTTTCACACACTTCCCATTCCAAAACAACGGTTTCTTGGTTGCTACCATTCTGAATCGACCATTTCTGATCAAGCTTCTTTGGATTGTACAGTGGTTAACTTGGCATGCCGATGAAGCTGCCAGATGCTACAATTGTTCAAGGGTAAGGGGAGATCACACTAAACACTTGCCATTGTAGCCTATTTTTAGCCTAGGGTTTTAATACTGCATACACATATATTTTACCTATATTTTATATAGGTTGTATTCTGATAAAGAGACTATAAAACTGGTTTAAAAAAAACTATTGGTGGACTAAGACTTCTGAACAGTACAGGTAGTGCCTGTTTGTGTTTTGAAATTCACAATGGTATTATTACATTTATAGTGCAACAGAAAGCCCTCTCTGATTTTTTTTTATTTCCCCAGCCAAGTGATATGCAGAACCAGTACCTGTGCTAACTGAAGAAGTCAGGAAACATTTACGGCCGTGACAAGAACCATTTTGCTTTCAATACGCTTTTTTTAAAAAAATATATTCAACATTTAAAACTAATTTAAAATAAGCTGTTAATGGTGTCCGGCTGTAGGTTAAGAAAAGAGAATATATACCAGTGGTAAAACGGTGAACATGTGTACGCTATCTCATGTGTCTTGCGGCTGGGATTTGTTTCGGGTTTGACTTCACGTCTGCAAGGGAAGACTGGAATACATGATTTGAATAATTTCTAAATGAGAATTAGGTGGCAATGCTATGGATTATTTTTTTTATAACCAACTCTTTTAGTGTGCAGTGCAACCAAAGTGAAAACACCATCAATACACCACCACCCCCACTTCTCCTGGTACGATTTGCACGATGGTCTGGAGTCTATCCTAGAATTTACTGGGTTCAGTTATAGGTAGAGACAGGAGAGGAAGCCATTTTACCACAGGGTTACACAACCACACCACATGATCTTTAAGTTGCACGTCCATTTAAGTAGTGTCACTGGAAAATAGTACTGAACATGTGACAAGCCACTGTTATTGTGTCATATGCAGGTCATGGAGATGTGGTTTTATTGAATTATTAAAAATATATTGATATTATTTGCTATTATATTGTTAAAAGTTATGACACCGAAATTAGTGTTGTCTAGATAGAACCCCCTACAGCCCAGAAGAACTCGATTTTACAAGTGGACAGACTGGAGTCTGTAGTCTGGAGGTGGATACATCATAGATACATTGCAGCTCTGTGGTTTTGATAGGTGTAGGATTTTGATGGACATCTCCACCCCATCTCATAAGTGTGAGACTTGGCTAATGCAAGCCACACCACTCCAGAATGCTTCACAAACCAATTCTGGACAACTTTGGCCCAAGGGCATGGTTGTAAGGTGTTTCTGAAATATCTCATCGCTGTGGAGGTACATGAAGTCCACGAAGGGTGGCAAAATGGTCACCTAGCAGACACTGATCATGGCATAAGAACATATCCTACACCAGTGTGCAACTACTACCAACCAGCACAGTGCCTTATTGACAACTGCTGTCCATGACTTAATGAACCCAACAATCAGCCCAAAACAATGAGTACCATGACCCATCGGAAAACACTAAAAGTTGTCAGTACTAGCATCTAGTTAACAATTCACGAGCCCTGGTGAGATGCTGTGTCTGGTGATTGCTGTACTGATGTTTAGGATTTAGGTATGGGCCCTCCTGCCTGTCATGAGGTCTTCTATGATGTATTCCCGGTACAATCGTGATTAATAATTATGATTATAGTCAGATTTTTCTGTTACCTAATTATTAAAGTGGTCATGTATAAAGAATTATTCAGTCCAGAAGTCAGATTAATATTTGCTAAACAAAGGCAGATTTTACCTCAGTTATCAGATTTCTCAGAGCATATATACCCATACTATGATTTTTAACGGTCAGAAAATGTACGCAGACGTGACACAAGAGTGCAAGATGACTTCCACTTATTCTTAGAGTTCACAACTTTTAAGATAAGTTTCCATAGACCTGGCTTTCTTTTTTTTATTATCATGGGATCTGGCAACCCCAAAATTAAATGCAGCAAATCAGCTATCAAACACTTGAAAATGAAGAATTGTATTATTTAATAATAATTGAAGTTTGTTACATCTTATTGTGAGACCATTGGATAATTACAAAGTTTAAATCTTACCTGAGCTGTCTACTTACTCAACTGCATGTAAGCTCGCTGATCGGAAAATACTAACAAAATCTTTTTCTCGGCAGTTACCGGATTATAAAGTTCATATAAACACACCATGGATCGAGGAAAGTTAAACGGTCGCACAACTTTGGAAATGGAATGTCCAAGTAGCCTGACACCCAATATAATACTTTGTTTGAACTCTGTTCATTTGTATTGCTTTGCCATTGATTTGAACACACTGGTCAGAGTTCAACATCGCTCAGAAATCAACAGCTCAACTTCTTGGGATTGGCCTTTTATTATAATATAAGATTGTAAAGCTACTTTGCGACAATGCCCTGTTATAAAAAGCGCTATATAAATGCATTTGACTTGACTTATCCAAGTGTGAGCGCTTCAAAGCTGTCCCCTGTGCTAACACCACGTAATAATAAATTGACATACTGCTAACCCATGTTTTTTTATATAACCCATGTATTTTGTTCTGGTAGCTAAGAAGGCAAGGTCAGGGGTAGCATGACCAGGACATATGACTCAGCATGGACTGATAGCTAAATCCTTGAGCTTAACAGAGATAGGCAACCTGGCTAAAATAAATAACTGTAAGTGTGAAGTCAGAGACGGCAGCTGATGTGTTGTTGCACAATTCAAGTTAACCCTCCTCTAATCCTTCATCGGTGCTCCCAGGACACCACATTTTTGGTAGGTGGACTCATTTAAGTGCTACGAATGATCCAGACCAATGGTACCTGATCTGTGGTTCTGACCATTAGAGAACAAAGTTAAAGAAACTAACAAAGAATGTAGAGAATCAGATGGACTACAGTCTGCAATTGTAGAACTGCTTCTATACTGCTCACACAAATTACTGAAATAATGAAATATCCCCTAATTTTTGTGAGCAATGTATATGTGAAGTAAAACTGAAAACATAAGGTTTACCTAATAAAGTGTTTTGGTGAGTGTAAAAGGGGGTTAGTCACGAGGCTGTGAATTACTTTTCATGAGGAATTGTTATTGTATAAACATATCTTGTATACCTCAGTAGGATTAAGCCAGTTGTCTTTGTTGTCCAGACTCGGTGTTGTCTTTAGGGCACAGATGATGGTCCTGGTGAGGGCTTCTCCTATTCGGGCCTCATCATCCATTTCCTGCATTGGAACAAGACTGTGTGAATACCATAAGCTACCTGGGTGACTGCTCGTGATTACTTGCTATTCTACAGGCCTGTAACTTGGATACAACTGATTGTTTCTTTGTCCTTGCAGGAAACCCCCCAGGCACTATCCCATCTGCATGCATTATTCAGCAGCTGCCTTAAGAGATTTAATGTGTACATCACCTACTGAGAAGCTCAACCCAGTCATGGGAGAACTTTCCCACTTATTCAAAACCTACACACATCATAAATCTATATATATAAATTTATCCATCCATCCATCTATCTATCCATCTATCCATATCCATATATATATACACACACACACACACACACACACACACACATACACATATAAATACATACATACACAGTCGAATCTGGTAAATTGGACACCGGTTAATGGGACCAGCCGCTTATTCGGACCAAATTCTAAAGTAGCGAATAAAATCCTATTATATACGTGTAATTTTATTCGCTTATTTGGACCAAAATTCTGCTTAATCAGACCAAAAAACATGAGAAGTGAATAAGAAATATGTAATATCCTTGGTTACCAAAGAAACTCTTCGTCTCTGGCCTCACTACAACGCTTCTGAGTTTCTCCCCAGCCCTCTACTGCCACCTACAGGTCTTTGCCTACCGTTTCCATTTACTACAAAAAAGACGTCTCGTCGCCACTTAGCCACAGCTAAAGCGGGTCAAATAACACTGGATAAGTTCTTGTCGTTAACTGACATTGACTGGAATTTAGTAAGAACTTTTTTTTTTTTTACAGTATTATGCTTCGCAAGCCGAGTACCTATATATTGTGTTTGTTTTGAAAAAGTTGTTCGTTGAAAAATAAATTAGCAAGTTTGTAAATGTGCTAAGTTTGTAAGAAACAGTAGTTCTTGTTTGTACGTTCGCTATACGTGTAAGTCGCACAATAAAGGTTTAATAAACATTTAATATGTTACATAGCACGTCCCGGCTTGTAGCATGTTTAATCGGACCATCCGGTTATTAGGACCAAAACGATCGCATTCCGATGTGGTCCGATTAACCGGAATCGACTGTGTGTGTGTGTGTGTGTGTGTGTGTGTGTGTGTGTGTGTGTGTGTGTATGTATGTATGTATGTATGTATGTAAGTAAATCCTTATATCCAGCCATCCTTATATGCCTGCAACAAAACAGCATTGAGCTACTCACAACCACATCTCACCATCTCTAACCATGAGTTCACGCTGACGGTTACTGGGTCTACCGATTCCACATAGTGCCACCAGTGCCTTGGGACGAACAGGACCTGATTAAAGACACAATAAGCACACAATCAATTCAGTAGACAGGAGTACTAAAATTCAGCACGATTGTCTCATTCCCTTCCACATTTACATCATTTGCAGATTTACAACTGATGCAATTGTTAGTTAAGAACCAGACCAGGGTCAACAAGGGCAGCTTAACAAAGGTAGAATTTGAACCCTGTACCTTCTGTTCCATGATCCATAACTATAACCACACAACGGTCCCAGTAAAAGTAAAATAATATATTTATGCTCTGCGACTGCTCCATTGCAGGACTCCTTGCAGATCACCTCATATTTAATGCCCTACTCCCCTTCTGATACAACCCCTTTTCCCTTTTCCCTGGCTTGGGACTGGCATTAGGAGTACTTTATTCAGTGCCAGGCTCTCAGACGCTGCCATTTCCAGCAGCTGACTCCACCCACTAAGCCATCAAGGCTGCAATGTGAAATAATACTCTAAGCAAGCTTTTTAAACAAAAGTTTCAATAGTGGTGAAACTGTTCCAGGCACAAATGACACGCATGCTGTCGTCGCTCATGTCACATACAGTCACTTCTAGAATTACTGACAGCCTGGGTAAAGATGGACTAAAAGTATTTAGGCTTGAAAACCTTATTGTGGTGCCTAAAAGGTTTTTTTTGTTACACATTTTCTACAGTTTTGCATAAAGAGCCAAAACATTATTTGATTTTCACAGAAGCTCTTAAAGTAAACACAATAAACCCAGTAAAATAAAGGAGATGAAAATAGTGTTTACTGATTTATTGAGGAAAATGATCCAATATCAAATGGTCTTTGATCAAAAATCAAAAGTGTGTGAACCTTGTTGCTTGTAACAATATATATAATATCTGGGAAGCCCTTGAGCAGAAATAACTTCCTGTGCATCAGCTTCAATTCATTTTAGTTCATTCCCTCACAGGGCAGTTTTAACTCTGGGATACTGGTGCATTGCCTTACATGAACTGGTTCCACAACATGTTTATATAATTAAAGGTCAGGACTCTGACTTGGCCATTCCAAAATATTATCTTTATTCTCAACTTTAATATCTTAAATTGTAACATCCTTGGCAGACTGACTTCTGTGCTGTTGGTCACTGCCTTGCTTGCACTTGAGATTGTGGGATGAGTCTCATGGGGAAATAAAAGTAATATTAGCCAGCGTGACCTTTAGTTGCTTAGAAGTCCTTTGTGACCTCGCAGAATATTACACGTCTCGCTCTTAGGGTGATCTTTGCTGGTTGGCTGTAACGGTGGTCTCATGTACAGTCTGTCCGACCGTGCAATGCAGGAGTCTAAACTCTTTCAGGACAGCCTGGTAACCTTTTCCAGCCTGTTATGCGTTCTAAAAAAAACTCCACACCATATTTAATACATGGGATTACTAGTTATACGCTATAATACACACTATATTGCATAATATTATCCTGACTTTTGGCTTTGTCCCAGTCTGGCAAAGCTGGGTGTTCAACTAACAGTCTTCTAATAATTAGTCCAGAGTTCTATCGAGTGAGCCTGTCAGGGTCTGGGGCCTATCAGGCAGAGCAGGGCTCACTCTGGGAACTGAAAGATGCCAACTGACCTAATACAAGTTATTTGGGGAGGAACATCGAGTCCTCAGAACAAGGTTGCGTATACACAGCGAGAACAGGAAAATCCATATAGCATTAACCACATGCTACCATTCCACCCTTGGCGTTAAGAATAAAAATGAACATTCATTTTCAATTCAACAAAAACTCAGCATGCATTATACATGAGGGTGAAAGGTAAAAAAAAAATGAACAAAAAATAAGTGCATATAAGAATCCAAGGCTTGAACCAAACAGATTAAAGCAGCAGGACCAGAAATGTGCTATGAGTTAGCCTTCTGGCTTCCAGTAGTTAACAACAACTGCATTCTTTCACGCCGTTAGATTTCAGCTGCACCATATGACATTTCTATTCACCCAAATGGACACAACCTTGCCCCGTTTGCACAGCATTGTAGTCAGTATTCATGCAAGTGTCCCACTGCTGGTAAACAATTTTTGCATGATTTTACAATACTGTAGTCACACTGGGAACTGCATTGCAACAAAAAAACAAGTCATTAATAATATGGTGGTGGCTTAATATAATAAATCAGGCATCCCAAGTGGATTATTGTTACAAACTGCTGCACCAACCGGAAGGAAACTTTATTCATTCTGACAATCACAAAATGAAGGCTTACTGTTTAGTCTGCACAACTTAATTCTAAGAGACGGATCCATCAACAATAAGTTTGCCTATCATGCATATCTGAAATACTGTCTCAATATTGTTAAGTAAGCTGCTGGCAGCATGGTTTGTGTGTGATATATGGTCTGGTGGTTACACACTGGATGGAAATTTTTACTCTGAAACAAAGATACAGGAAAAACAAACCTGTTGAGCCAACTTCTAACTTCCAACGGTAAGACTGTGTGATTGAGTGCTTGGTCAGTAGAGCATTGTTGAGTGTGTTCTGTGAGAGTGGGAATGTTTACTTCCCTTTTTCATTAGTATGCAGCTGAAAGTTCAGGAGCGCCCAGAGAGTACACTAGCTGTGTTTGACTGCCACTAATTGCCTCATCTGAATAAGGTCTGTTTGGAATCACGAGGGAATGTACACACATTCTGAAGAAAGTACATTTGTGTCTCATGATGTTATGACTAAGCATATGAAAACTGACACTCTTTAGGGTATAGGTGACCTCAAACAGCACACAAACATACAACATGGTGTAGTAATGACACCGTTAGTGACAATTAGCCCAGTGGTAATTTCATTTCAAACGTCAAACTTGATAAAAAAAAAAAAAAAACTCAAGACAATCATACATCTGATATCGAATCAATCCCAGGAATGACTGTATAATCATTCACCAGCACGTCAATCAATCCCATTTCAGCTGGGCAAGTAAAAATATATTTTTTTATTATTATCTGCTGCAACAGGCTGCTAAAAGCATAATACGAATTATTTCGAGCTTGTGCATAATAATAAACATGATTTTTTGGATGGTGACCGATCGCTGTCACTTTTGCACCTCATGAAGCAGCTCCGGTATTTTCAGTCTGCCTCTCCATTGCTCCAGAGCCATTTTACTTGCTTATAAAATATTCAGGTTCAGGATTAAGCTAATAAAAACAACAATATTCATGAATAATACCTTATATTTGAGTAAAAGCTTAAACTTGGATGTGTCAAAAGGCACAGGACACCCTTTTATTTCAGAAACAATAGGATATATATGAATATCCCAGGAAGTAATGGATAAGGGACCTTATTTTTTAGAATATTGTTAGGACTAGTTTTTTCAATGGGAAGGTGGCCATGTAGCATATTAAAGAAGACTTATTAAAGATATATTAAAGAATTGCCTCAGAAATCGATTGTCATGATCAGATTTTGTAATATATCTTGTGGTTCAAAAGTTATCAAAACAAAGTATAAACTGAAGATGGAATTGACGATTCTGATGTCAGGGGAACGTAGCTGCCGTATCACAGCCACAGACATCAACAACCAACACCCAGAAAGATCACCAGTTTTACACAGCACTGTTACATCCCTTATAGCCACATTCAGATAAACCGGGACTGTACACGACAAACCCCATATTGGAGCACACGATGTGAGGCTTTTGACTCACTTTGTTTAATCTGAAAGCTCCTAAATCAAATAATGGTATTCACTATGATTATATATAGTGTATATAGTATATATATGATTATATATATTATAAATAATCGATTATGAATTGCTCAGTTACCAAATAGCTCTGATATAACCAACAGCCTTTAAATGTAGTTTGATGCATTTACTAACACAGAAGACAGAATTCACTGTTTTAATGAATTTTCCTGATTTTCCCACAAAAAAAATAAGTGGAATGTACAGGGAACCAGGTGTTTCAGTTTCATTGTCTAACCCCTGTTTATTTGTTTATTTGGCTTCTTTAACGTCGCTATCGGCATCAGTGGCCATGTAAGCGACACACACAAGGTTATATCCATA
>JAVSBV010038315.1:0-11364 GCA_033117975.1 Parotocinclus spilosoma
AAATAAAAGTATGAGATTTAAGGGAAAACACAAAATTGTCTAGGTGACCCCAAACTTTTGAACGGTAGTGTATATTAGAGGATTTGTTTCGGTACTTTAGGAGTTGGTCCGAATAAGCAGCTGGTCCCATTAACTGGTGGTCCTATTAACCAGAATCGACTGTATTTGATAAAAATGTGTGCTCGTGATAATTCTGTGGACGTATACATGTACTGTATATGGGATAAATACTGTAATAATCCTAATTTAATTATAATATCATAATCATAATATAATCATAAGCTGTAAACATTCAGCAGATTCGGCAGCAGCTGCTTCCAATGATGCTGTAATACCAATGTGCCTTCACAGTGCATAAATATATATGCTTAGAACAGCAAGGGAAAAGCGAGAAGAGAAGCAAAGACGGATGGTTACAAGCAAAGGAATCGCAAACATGCCATTAAGAAGCTAAGATTTAAAGAATTATGCCACTGGTCTAATATTCAACGTGGCTCCAGTGTACAACGTCTGAAGCCTGATCTAACTGAACTGAACCAAAGTAAACAACCTTGTTTTGATTAACTGATGCGGCAAATCGCTTGCTATCAGACGGCTCCACATCGGAGCTACTTTCTCGACAAATTCCTGA
Source organism: Parotocinclus spilosoma (assembly GCA_033117975.1). Lineage (NCBI taxonomy): Eukaryota > Metazoa > Chordata > Actinopteri > Siluriformes > Loricariidae > Parotocinclus > Parotocinclus spilosoma. Next base: position 632 of record JAVSBV010038315.1, read on the forward strand.
TATTTCTGACCCTTTCACAACCTATAAATGTTTCATCTTGGTTTTACTGAGGAAAATGCACCGAGCACATCTCTCTTACAAGTCGGTCCTCTGGGGAGGCAGGGAAAATAGTGACAGGGTCTGTGTCTCGGTAACATTTGCGGTGATTTGAACTAAGTGGTTTGCTCAAAGGCAAAGGTAAAGCGCAGACACTGTAATTTGATTGTGAATAACTATCACTGCTGAGGAAAACATGGGCCAAAATCTTCCGTATTAAATAATAGCAGCAAATAACTGGTTATCAGGCAACACGGCGGCTCGGTGGGTAGAGCCGCTGCCTCACAGCAAGAAGGTCCCGGGTTCAATAGTAGGGTGGAGCGGTCTGGGTCCTTTCTGTCCTCCCGTGTCTGTGTAGGTTTACTCCGGGTACTCAGGTTTCCTCCCACAGTCGTGTTAGGTTAATTGGTGTCTATAAAAATGGCCCTTAGTGTGTGTGTGTGTGTGTGTGTGTGTGTTTGCCCTGCAATCGACTGACATCCAATCTAGGGTTGTTCCTGATTTGCTGAGTTGCTGGGTGGGCACCGACTGGCCCGCGACCCCGTGTGGATTAAGCGGAAGATAATGAATGAATGAATGAATGAATGAACTGGTTATCAAGAGTTAAACCAACAGATATGAGATAGCCCTTCCAATTGATTCTCCTAAATGTTAGAGCTTTTTTCAAGAAAAAAAGAGTGTTGTTCCATTTAATGGTTTGTTTGTTTGTTAATTTGGCTTCTTTAATGTCGGCTTCTGCATCAGTGGTCATTTCAGCGACACAAAAGGTTACATCTATACACAAGACTATATATACATACATATATACATACACACACATACATAGTCAATTCCAGTTAATCCAGTTGATCCGGTTGATTCCGCAATCGTTTTGGGCCTAATAACCGGCTGGTCCGATTAAACGAACATGCCCCATGTTACGCCCCAAGACGGGACGTGCTATGTAACAAATGAAATGTTTATTAAACCGTTTTTGTACGATTTACACGTAAAGCAAACGTACAAACAAGAGCTACTGTTGCTTGCGAACTTTGTTCATTGAAAAATTAATTTGCAACCAAGTTTCTCGAAACGATCTACAACACAATGTATAGGTACTCAGCATGTGAAGTATAATACTGTAAAAAAACAAGTTCTTACTAAATTCCAGTCAACGTTTGAAGAACTTATTCTGTGTGATTTGACGCGTTTTAGCTGTGGCTAAGTGGCGACTTGTGGCTTCTTTTGCAGTAAATGGAAATGTTAGGAAAAGATCTGTAGGTGGCAGTAGAGGGCTGGGGAGAAACTCAGGAGTTTTTTGGGTAGTGATGCCACAGACGATGAGTTTCTTCACGGATATTACATACTGTACACGTTTGGTCCGATTAAGCAAAATTTTGGTCCAAATAAGCGAATAAAATTACACATATTTAATAGAATTTGTTTCGGTACTTGGTCTGAATAAGCAGCTGGTCCCATTAACCGGTGGTCCAATTAAACCGGATCGACTGTACCTCACCTCTACACATTGGTCCGCAAAAAAGTCAGAAGGTTAAATAATATCTTGTTCTATTATTGGCTATTCCAATAGCTAGGTTTCTTATAACCATCATGGAATGTTAGATTAATACTGATCTGTCAATGTACAACTTATACAACCTTAAAATAAAAAATGGTAGATTATGGAACATGTAAATAAACTGTGTAACAATTGTATTGAGGGAGAGCGAGGGGGAGGGAGAGATGGATAGTGGGGGGAGAGGAACAGAGAGAGAGAGGGAAAGAGATAGATATAAAAATATGTTTAATAAAAATACTGGAGTATAATTATTTTGGAGCAAAGTGTTTCCCTTGTGGAATTGTGGTGCTTGGAAAGAAGCTATGAGGAACAAACAATTTTGCAGTTGCAAACCCTAGGTCTCTGGGTCTCCATTTTAGATGGCCAAATTTACAATATTTCAGCTTAATGATGGGAAGCCAATAAGAAACATAAATACACATTTAGTAGAAAACGTTCTGAACCTTTAACATCAAGTTTTCCAGAGCCAACGATTCACACACAATGCTCTCAAACTGTGATGAGGAATTCCGGAGTAGGGAATCACTTGGCGAGACTGATGAGCCCTGGAGAATGTATTGACTAAAAGCTTTGGTCGTTATGTTTCAAACATGTTTAATGTACACTGTGCTATGATATATACAGTAGATATTAAACTCCTTGGTTTATGATAAATTCAGCTTATGATGGATTTGCCAGAACATATCTGCATTGTAAATCCAGGAGCCCTTTTACTACACTGCTCACTAAAATTAGGGGATATTTCATAAAATTTTTGTTAGCAGTAAATTTGGGGTGTTATCATTTCGGGTGTTGGTTTAAAGTACTGGACTATGGATGAGATGATTAACTGGACAGAAAAAGGTTGCTCCGGATATGGACATATGTAAAATTCTAATGTATTTTGTGAATACCCATTGTTGCACCGGTTCCATATAACTGATGGTTCATTGTTTCAGATGGCAAACAAATTAAACTCAAGGATACATTCACTCGGGGCTTTTATTTGTTCACGAAAATCATCACATTTCCCACCCCTGTACCACAGGAATGATAAGTATGGCTCGGGACTATCAGTCGGAAGTTGTCTGCCATGTTTAAGCCATTCTCCAGAGGCTCTCCATTAAAGCTGTACCAGCTATTTACTTTGTTTAATATATTATGTGTCTTGTATACAAATGGTCTATTCATGGCAAAGGATTATAAACAAAGCTGTGACTGGATTAAGTATTTAATCCTATTTCTGTAGCTCCGCCTGAATGCATTAGCAGTTTTGGATAATTTAGCAATGATTCATGTTTGTATGGAATTAAAAATGGATTGTGGGTATTTATACAAGCTGCATTCACAAGCACAAAGTCTACAGGTTTAAGAAAGAGAAAAGACAAATACAATAAAGTACTCAAAATATTCACTACTTCTACGGTCATGTCAGTACATATATGCAGGATAAATTTTGAATATATCAATTATTTATTAAAATACTACAGAATCTCTTATCTAAAACCACAAATGATGATAAAGTTATACTGCAGTACAAAGTTTAGCTCGGGTTTTATCTTCACAGTAATCTTTTTTTTTATATAGCAGGCTACATTAGCTGTGTTCTGGTAATCATGTTATAATGTTGAAATATTATGGAATATAACGCTCGAATAATACCTAGGACATTGCTATGACATATGAGTAAAACCAAACCATGTCTGTTTAAACTCTCACTCACCAATAGGACTTGTCATACTGAGTTGCTCAGCGACACGATTGTCAAAAAATATTAGTTGATAACATAGAACTGCATTGGTCAACTGTAAGTGCTGTTACCCAGCATCCAAACGAGCAGACTACAAGTGGCTCATATCCTGCAGCAGACTTGTCTCTTGCAGCCTATGTATGATATCACAGTGTTACTCTGGAAGGTCTATTTTAATATCCTAACAGAACACATGAACAGTAATGAGTCCTGGTTACAAGTGTTTTGTTCTATCTCATTAAAAGGTCCTGTAGATCAGGTCCTGTAGATCAGGCTGTATCTGCTAAATGTTATAAATGTGAATACGACATCTGTGCAGAGGTAACTTTGTTTGTACGTTGTCACCCTCAAGTGTGAATGTAGCTGAGCTAAATGTCTACACTCCTGGGTTAAAATGTTAATCAAATATAAAACTGCAAAGTATTAAGATTATTATGTTCTTAATAACATGTAATTAGTCAGAAAAGAAAATGTACTCCTAAAACCTGTGACACCGTTGGCTTGTCAATGCTTGTTGCTGCAGTAAACTCTTAAAACACATCAACTCCCTAACAATCTTCTTATACACAAAGAACTAAAACTTAAATTAGCTCATGATTAGTTCTATTTTGCATTTTGTATTTAGATCTGTAGGGTGGTGATTTGCGACGGTCCACCAGGATCATGTTTTGGTCTGCTTATAGACCTGATTTTCAGGAGTTCAGTTCTATTGGCTGTGTTGTGTACACTGATAAATAAATAAATAAAATTATATATATATATATATATATATATATAGACCACCGGTTAATGGGACCAGCCGCTTATTCAGACCAAATCCTAAAGTACTGAAACAAATCCTATTATATACATGTAATGTTATTCGCTTATTTAGACACAGTATTACAGTATGTAATATCCGTGAAGAAACTCTTTGTCTCTGGTATCATTACCCGAAATCTCCTGAGTTTCTCCCCAGCCCTCTACTGCCACCTACAGGTCTTTGCCAAAAAAAACGTTGACTGGAATTTAGTAAAACTTGTTTTTTACAGTATTATGCTCCGCATGCTAAGTGCCTATACATTATGTTGTAGATCGTTTAGAAAAACTTGTTTGCAAATGTATTTTTTAATGAATAAAGTTGAAATACTTGTTTGTACGTTCGCTATACGTGTAAATCACACTATAAAGGTTTAATAAACATTAATATGTTACATAGCACTTCCCGTCTTGTAACATAGGGCATGTTCGTTTAATCGTACCAGCCGGTAATTAGGACCAAAACCATCGCATCCCGATGTGGTCCCATTAACTGGAATCGACTTATATCACATATTTTACATATAGTAAAAAATTGCCCTATGTTGTAACGCAGACTACTGATTCTAAGTATCAGCAGGAAGCCACATTAATTCGTCATCCATCACAAGGACCTTCAATATTTAACATCTCAGAGACAGTCCTTTGGTCTTGTGACTAAATTTAAGTAAATCCTAAAGCCTCTGATTTTTAAATAAGATGTTTACCAAGTGCCGACGTGATGTTCACATCTTTCAGATATGTCATGAACTAAACCAAGTAATCAATAAATATCACGGCCCTATTACAGAATCACATTTGGGAACCACTGGGAGTGTGGGAATTGTGTGTCTAGTAGTCATAATTAGAAAAAGAGATCGAATGAATACTGTACACTATCATTCAATTCAAATTACAGCAGCATGACAGCTTGTCTTTTAACCTACACTGAAGGCAGAAGGGATCTAATAATACTGCTGCTCACACATGTAGTGTCTGGGCTGCCAGCTGTCAGTACACACACACAATTTCCCAAAAAGCTCGTGCTTTTTCAAAACTTGGGAATACATCGTTTACTCAACAAATACTGCCTTGCAAATTCTTGAAATAAAATATACATATTCATACATTACCTGGTTCAAAATTTTATCGTTCTGTGTACTTAAGGTGATTGTAACTACAGGCTCCTGCAATTATTAGCGTTGCACAAGGATGATAAGACTATAAATAACTGTTAACATGTGGGCTGTGTAATGGGATTGAGAAGAAGTGGTACATCAAACGTTTAGTTTGATGTGTGCAAAACTGAATGCAAAGCAGATGGTAATGACTGGCAAAAATGAGTGATTGTTGTTCGGCATGCCAAAGAACATAGTCTGAAGGAAGTAGTGGAATTTGCAGATGTTTGGTGGTCATGAGGGTCTACCAGCAGCAGCAAAAATCAACATCTGCTGGAAATTCACGTGAGAATTTTATGTGTATAGTGAGTATGCGTGTTCCAATCCGATTACAAAGATCAGGGCATGTCAGGGCATTTTTAAAGGATCCGTATTGGTTTTATTGAGCACAAACTGTAGTCCAATCCACAGTTGTCTTACGCCAGTGGGCATACACGTGTCATAAACATAGAGCACAATTTGTGACATGACTCGGCTAAATTTTTGGCAGTGTGTAAGAATTTTAATAGGAAACCAAAAACAATCCAAAACTCACAGGTGGTGTTTGCAATGTGAGCACTTTGTGAAGGTGAGGTGGTAGTAACATAACTACATTCGAGAGCACCAACTTGATAGAACACCTGATACTTTCAAAAGAAAACGGAACTTTGCTTGAGGAAGTGACATGGCCACAAAGATTACAGAGAGGGTAAATGAATCACTTTTAATGACCAACCATTATGGGTTTAAAAACCTAGTGAGTTGAATAGGCAGCTGTTTAAGTAGGCAGCATTTTAATTAACATCCATTCTTATGAGACAGATTACTGGGATGCTATGGACATAGAGGGACTGTGTCACAGCCATATAGACATTGGGCAGACATGTAAATTTCTTACAAAAAAAGGTCTCGACTGGGCGACTGGGTTTGAACCCAGGACCTTCATGTTGTGATGTGACAGTGCCACCCAACGAGCCGCCCAGAAATTTAATGTTTTCTAAAATGCAAACTACGATGTAAAATACTGTCTATGTGGGCAGTGTAATAGGTTTTCAGACAAACCTCTTGAGTGTTTTAGCTTTAGATCTGCAATGCTACAGGCAAGGGAAATTTATACAGTCCAATAAAACATATCTTTAGGTAGCTTTGTAAAAATAAGAATAAAAAAACATTAAGCTGTGTGTCTGAACCAATTGTAGCGGAACAACACACACCGCCACTACCTTGTCAGTGTGGAAAACGATAGTCAAATACTTTTACAGATCTACACATCATCTGAAGCCTGAACAGTTCTACACATCAATATCTCCAGGAAATACACAACACTGTGGTTCTTCAGTCACACAGACACGTACTCTGGAACCGAAATTTCAACGCACGCGATGGGAAATAAGCATGCATAAACATACCTCGCTGGCTGCACACAACAAAGAGGGAATGCGTCATCTCAAAGAAGCACTCATTTCCAGAACATGCAATGCATGCATCACCTTGTAAACCTTTAAATAGGTCAATTAAAAGGGTAAAGATTGACTTATTTAAAAAGTTTAAAGCGTTTAACAGGTTGATGTTCATGCGTGCGCAACGCAGACCAGAACGTATTTCCTACTTATGCATGTAGGTAAATCAATAGTCATGAAAATAAATGAAAAAAATATGTAAATAAAAAACAAAGTATGATTTGAATATTTGGCAGTAAAAATACACGTGCAAAACATTTTTCTGAAATATGACCTGGCTGTTTATGGTCATAATGACCAGAGATAAAAGACTTTTCTATTATAATTCATTACAATTGTTAAGACCTTGCCAAAGTGAACAAACAAATGAATTAATTAATAATGAATGAATTGGATGGTCAATAAACGGTACTTATTTGTACAACTTTCTGTCTGTCTATCTATATACATGTTGGTGTGTCAGTTTATATAATATGTTACAAATATGTTTTTTCTGCAGATAAACTGGGTGAATGATGTCAGTGAGGCTTCACTGGACAAGTAATTGCAGATAGCAGTCCCAGAACAGGTCAGGATGAAAAAAAGCTCAGATGGAAATGGAGTGGTATTTTTAAACTGGACCTGCAGAATAACCAGACGCCCAGTCAGAATTGAAACCAGTGTATGAGTACACAGTGCATAATTATGAATATGATTCTGTCGAACAGAGTGCATATGTGACAGAAATGACAAAAATAAGCCACAGTCGTGTGGTAAACAACTGTAATACGCTCCCTGGTTATTGAACAGCACCACTGCAGATGCTATTTTTGGCTAGAACATGAAATCTTGCTTTTATTTGGCACGTATAATTTCTGGTGGATTTTGGTGTGCCAGGAAAGCACTTGTTCTTAAATACCTAGCTAGCTCTCAGAGGACCAAAGACCAATTAAGCACCAGAAGCCAGTGTGTTAGAAAGCTGGCCTACAATGAACAGCAATGGTGAAGAAACCAACAGAGACAAAATTGGAAAGAAATCAAACAGATGCCTCATTAAATTGTAGAGGCTACAAACATGTCATGTAAAGCAGTGACTAATTGGCAGAAATCTTTATGGCTGGGTGAACCATTAGCACAAAGAGTAGTTACCACATTGAATACATAAGAACACATCTAAGGCAGCTTCCACTAATCTGCATGTTCAAAATGACTGCAAGGTTTCAGAACCTGGCTCACAGTCAGAGTTCTGCTTCATCCCAAATGTGTGTTCAGGCCAGTCAAGTTCTACTAAATAAGCAACATTGTCTTTATCATCCTTGCACCGCATAATCATTAGAAAATAAAAACAGGATTTGCCCAACTGTTGCCACAGCTCACTTTTGTAGCCAGCAGTTTAGACATTAATGGCTGTGTTGAGTTATTTTGAGGGCCCAGCAAATTTACAGTGACTACTTTACATTGCATCAAAGTGACATATCTTTGGTGTTGTCCCATAAAATATGTGAGGGGTGTACTCACTTATGTAGGATACCATGAGTACAAGAGCTACAGATATCAACACTAAATCAATTTGATTTATGATACCGAGTTCATGACAATTTAAATTCATGTCTGACAATGCACATTTTTTTCATTAGATACACTTTACCACCTCTGGACTAGAAACAAAGGTTTACCATTCTAAACAAAATGTCAAACTGTAGCTTCACCCTAAATAACAATTACATTTATATTTCATTTACAGGATTTAGCAGACACCCTAATCCAGAGCGACTTACAACTGATACAGTCTTACAATCCAAGCAATTGTGGGTTAAGGGCCTTGCTCAAGGATCCAACTGTGGCAGCTTGGTAGAGGTGGTATTTGAACCCTGGACCTTCTGGAGTCCAGTGCCTTAACCGCTAGGCTAGCACAGTCCTATCTTGTCCAATGAATTACTAACTTTTTATTTCTGAAGATTTTATTTATTTTGCAATTAACAAAAAAAATCAATATTCCAGCAAAACAACATTTACCTGAAGTGCCATCTTAAATTCGAAACCAGAGAAAACAAGCACAACATGTAAACATCCTTGATCTCAAACGTATCTTTACCTTAACGAGTTTCCTATTGCAGAACAGAAGATATGCGTATTGAACATAATATTGATGCAACCTCTAGTGTCAGACGGCGTAGAAACCAGAACGTGACATAATATATCTGAAAGATGCATTGTGACATTTTTGCATCGTTCCAATAAGTTGGATTAATAGAGTTAAAATCCTTAACACACACATCCCAAATAAACACACCTGTAGTTGCTTTAAGAACGAAAAATACCATGTCAATGGTAATGTTTTTGCAAATGTTCTATAGTGTTAATATCAAGGAAAAACAACAGCTCAGTTAGAGGTCACATAAGCTTACAGAAAGTCATTACAGTAGTGCACAGAGCAGGAAATGATGCCAGCACACACACACACACACACTCAGACACTCACAGACACACACACACACACACACACACACACACACACACACACTCACAGACATGCACAGACACGCTCACACACGCTCACACACGCTCACACTTACACACAGACAAACACACACACACAGACACTCACAGACACACACTCACAGACACACACTTACACACACACACACACTTACACACAGACAAACACACACACGCACACATACACACACACACACACGCACAGACACATACACTCACAGACACACACTCACAGACACACACTCACAGACATGCACACACACTCACAGACACACAAACACACACGCACTCAGACACACACGCACAGACACAAACAAACACAGCAAAAAACTTATTTTGATATGAGAAAAACAAATTGTGAAGTGACCACACTCACCACTAAGCCACTGCACCACCCCCTATATACAGTGTGGTTAAAACACCTGTGATTTCTTCAGTTTGTGTGACAAATGCTAGCTACACAGTTCTCATGATGACAAAGCATAGACATTTTAAACAATTACAGATTAATGATTTCAAATGTGTTTACGTGTTCAACAAATCACATTTAAATGTATAGCAAAATTCTGGACTCCTAAAGACATTGAGGAGCCAAAACAGTCAGCGGAGTAATTTCAAACTCCACTATACTGACTCTACAGTTCATGCCAACCAATTTCCTTCTTTCTTTTTTAAAAGCAAGCAGTGGATGGCTGATTCCTCTCTCATCCTCATCATTTCCCCCTCCTCTTTTCTTCTCCTTCCCATTATGATCTCACGTCTGTTGCGCACTCTCTCGCTTTCAACATTGCCTGTGCCCTCCACCAGCAGACAGCTGCTAATAGGGGTTTATTTTTAGCAGGTGGGTGAGGTGTGGGTCTCTGTGATGGATGGGGGTGATGTTTTACCCCTCTCTTTCTCACTCTCTCCATTTGGTGGATGATATCACGGTCAAGGAGATTGAAAGATGAGGTCCCTCACACCCCTATAGGAAGCATTATGTTCACTTATAATGTCTGGGGAAAGCCACTGGCTACGCACAAAAATAAATATGTGTACTATATCGACTATATTTATCTACACTGCTCTCAAAAATTAAGGGATACAGTCGAATCCGGTTAATGGGACCACATCGGGACGCGATCGTTTTGGTCCCAACAAACCGGCTGGTCCGGTTAAGCGAACATGCCCTACGTTACAAGACGGGACATGCTATGTAACATATTAAATGTTTATTAAACCGCTATTGTGCGATTTACACGTATAGCGAACGTACAAACAAGAACTACTGTTTCTTATTAACTTTGTTCATTAAAAAATACATTTGCAACCAAGTTTTTCGAATCGATCTACAACACAATGTATAGGTACTCAGCATGTGAAACATAATAGTGTAAAAAACAAGTTCTTACTAAATTCCAAGTAACGTTTGAAGAACTTATCCAGTGTGATCTGACATGTTCTCTTGACAGACTGCACTTGAACCAAATCAAGAAAGTGGTGGGCGTGTTCACCTCCAGCTGGTTTTGCTCTTGTCAACACAACTTTTCAGATTTTCT
>JAVSBV010038336.1:0-11363 GCA_033117975.1 Parotocinclus spilosoma
TCTACAACACAATGTATAGGTACTCAGCATGCGAAGTATAATACTGTAAAAAACAAGTTCTTACTAAATTCCAGTCAGCGTTTAAAGAACTTATCCAGTGTCATTTGATGCGCTTTAGCTGTGGCTAAGTAGCGACTTGTGGCTACTTTTTTGTAATAAATGGAAATGTTAAGCAAAGACCTGTAGGTGGCTGGGGAGAAACTCAGGAGTGTTGTAGTGATGCCAGAGACGAAGAGTTTCTTTGGTAATATTACATACTGTACACGTTCTTTGGTCTGATTAAGCAGAATTTTGGTCCAAATAAGCGAATAAAAATACACATAAGGTCCAAATAAGTGGCTGGTTCCATTAACAGGTGGTCCAATTAACCGGAATCGACTATATTTCAAACTTGGGTAAGCCACTCCATAATGCTCTTTTTCACTGCTCTTCATTCCAATCTTTGTAAGCTTTAGCACAGCTTAACCTTTTCACCCTACACCCCTTCTGAAAAAGTGGTTTCTTGGCTCCTCTTCATCCAAAAAGACCATTCATGATCATGCTTTTTTACTATAGAAGAGACAACGTGACAACCCAATGAAGTTTTCGGATGTTGTTATTGCTCAATTGTAAGGAGGTCACACTAAAATCTTGCCACTGTAGCCTATGTTTTCCAGTTTTCTAAGTGCTAGTTAGTAATAAACACTATTGCTAAAACAATTATATATCTAATCTAATGGTCGATAAAGTCTTTGGAGCACAAATGGAGCGCAGAGAGTTAAGAGGAAACACTACCAAATTGCTCATCCCCTGTAATCTAAACCCCTTCTGATTACCTGCTATAATATTGGGATGTGTTTTAACTACTCAAACTAGCAATCCAAAACCGCTCGGTACTCACTATAATGAATGACAAAACCAAAAATCAATCTTGGAAAGTGAATTGGGCCAGATGAGTTCTCTGCAATGCTGAGGAGAATGGGATTTTAACATCTTGCCATGTGCGCTTAATGTCAGGAACATTTGCCAGGCAGTATTGTAGGGGTCTTGAAACACACACATACACAAACACACACATACACACCCACGCATACACACCCACACACACACACACACACACAAAGTAATAGAACTGAAACACAGTACATCAAGTCCTACCCAATATGCAGATGACAGGCCAACCAGAAAGTCCTACACTAACATATGTAATAGGTTCTATAAGCATTATAAAACTGTACAAGTGTTACAAATCAAAATTATAGGGTGAATTAATATGTCATGTATTTTACCATAAGGAATCAAGTAAATGGTGTCATTTTCATGGTAACTTCCACAGAAAATGCTGAGAAGGGATCAGGTGAACGAGTGACACACACACACACACACACACACACACACTTGAATCCGGTTAATTGGACCATCGGTTAACGTGACCATTCGGACCAAATCATAAAGTACCGAAACAAATCCGATTATATACATGTAATGGTATTCGCTTATTTGAACCAAAATTCAGCTTAATCAGACCAAAGAACATGAGTGAATAAGAAATATGTAATATCCGTGGTTACCAAAGAAAAAGTCTTTGCCTAACATTTCCATTTACTACAAAAAAGAAGCCACAAGTCACCAGTTAGCCACTGCAAAAGCAGGTCAGTGAGACATGGGAGAACAAAGTTCGTAAGCAACAGTAGTCTTTGTTTGTACGTTTGCTATACGTGTAAATCGCACAATAAAGGTTTAATAAACATATAATATGTTACATAGCACGTCCCATCTTGTAACATAGGACATGTTCGTTTAAATCAGACCAGCCGCATCCCGATGTGGTCCGATTAACCGGATGTGTATATATGTGTGTGAATATCCATTGCTTTAACTCCAGTTGTAAGTCACTCTGGATAGAAGCATCAGCTAAATATCCACAGTTATCACTGTCACCTATAAGAAAATGGGGCCATTTATATTTTCTGAATTGTCAAATATGGCAACTTTCAAGCATTAAACTCATGTAAAGGCTAAATACGCTGCAACTTATGCAACGACAACAACTGTTCATCAGAACACAGGCTCTTGATTACAGCCATCAAAACCTAATTTTGGGTTATCAGCAATAAGCCCATGCTCAGAGTAAGAATAGAAAAGCTTGACTTAGTGTAAAACGTTCATCCTTCAGCAAAAGGAAGCGGAGCTAAATCAACCTGTTAACGTTCGAAAAAGAGCCAGTGCTCTAAACTAGCACTCTCAATCTTAACCAGGAACCGAGGACGCTTGGCGAATATAGAAGCAGAGATGGAAACAAACAGGTGTTTATTAATTCTGGTTCATATTTGAGAGGTTCAGCAGCACTTCCGTAAGCAGTGCTTAAAAACAAAAATGCTCCCACGATAAGAACAGGGTTGATGAAAATCAACCCCCCCCAAAGGAATGTAATATAATATTGTGTTATCAGTCTTATTTTACCTCCAGTAAACGCTAAGCTTCGATTACACATCCCTGTTACAGCAACAGAGAGCACATTTCACGTGAAGCTTCACAGCTAAGCAATAAATCTTTTTTTTTGTCTCCTCTCCCCTTTTAATTTATGTGGAGAGCAAGACAGATAATTGCAGCAAACTACATTTAATTACTTTCACTTTTACCCAAGGGTTGATTTCTATGATGGCCAATAAAGAGCCTTGTTCTGTGGTTAGGGCTTTGCTATTCATTCTCCCTACTCATTGCAGAGCCTGTACTGCATCATGGGCAAGATAGCACGCTTTATCTGCAATATAGACACAAACCAGCAATTGATTCCAAATCAGTACGGAATAGCAGACAAATGTCACCTTGCCAGCCAGTGTAAGCACGGCGCGTAAATTACGTCTTGAGCAGAGATAGAGAGGTAAGGAAGAGTGAATAAACAAGACATGACAGGTTAAGCCTAGCAAAAATAAACAGGAACATGGAACCAGTGCACCAGGAACCAAGGAGGGCAAAGAAGGCAAGGCTCAAAATCATCTGAAGCATTTTACAAACCTTACAATACTTAGTGACTTAGTGCAAAAGGCTCTAAACTGCTAACTGGTAGGGTGTGAGTTATGGGCTTATGATCCACATCACCTTCAGCCATTTGAATGGCACCTCCCATCCCATCACCTTTCCTCCCACAGCTCCTGGGGCGGATTAATAGTAGACAGATATTTATGCTAAATAATACAGTTGCATCTACAGCCGGTGTCTGATAAGGTTATTGTTAACCTTATCTTCATTGTTAAGGTTATTAAAATGTATCATCTTATAACCTTACATTAGCTCTTGTAGCAAAACAGTTGTAATGACGCAAATAACAGTGCAGCCTCTGGAGCACAAAGTTTTAATAAACACAAAGAAGAGAAGCAAACGCCCTGTGTCAGAATGATCAGCGTGCAGCAAGCTGCACCCATGCTGATATTTAGTCCGTTTTCAAACCCCCTAATCCAGAGCAACTTACAAATTATACATATTTACAATCCAAACAATTGTGGGTTAAGGGCTTTGCTCAGTGATCCAAAAGTGGCAGCTTGGCTGAGAAATGAACCAGTGTGCAATGAGATGAACCAGTGTGCAGAGAGACAAACCAGTGTGCAACGAAACAAACCAGTGCACAAAAAGATGAACCAGCAAGCAGGGAGATGGACCAGTGTGCAGAGAGACGAACCTGTGTGCAGAGAGATGAACCAGCGTGCAGAGAGATGGACCACTGTGCAAAGCAATAAATCAGCGTGCAGGGAGATGGACCAGTGTGCAGAAAGATGGACTAATGTACAAATAGATAAACCAGTGTGCAGAGAGATGGACCAGCGTGCAGAGAGATAGACCAGTGTGCATAGAGACAAAACAGTGTGCAGAGAGATGGACCAGTGTGCAAAAAAATGAACCAATGTGCAGAAAGACAAACCAGCGTGCAGAGAGATGGACCAGTGTGCAAAGAGAGGAACCGGCACACAGAAAAACAAACCAGTGCACAAAGGGACAAACAGACGTTCAAAGAGACAACTGGATACTCTTGGTCCATCTAGCTAAGCACAAATACATGAACCGCCTAGCAGCCAGATAAGTCAGCGAGAGAGCAGCAAAAAGCAGCAAGTGTGGAGTAAAGTTCCTGGAGCAATGATTTCGAATGTAAGCAACTGCTTGAGACGCAATCATGCCTTCTAATCTGACCACCTTTGGACAGATGTTCATTTTGAGAAGGAACAAAAAAGCTTTGTTTCTTAATAAACATATCAGGTAACAGACAGGTAAAGGACATTTTAAAGCAGTGATGTCAGCCTTTCAGCCTTCAATTTCAAACCAATGTCTGCCCTGCTCAGTTTACTGACAGCTGGGACAGTCAGAAGATCTGTCTCTAGACACAACGGGAAGGAAATAAGGAAATGAAAAAGGATAGAAATACATGCTCTTTTCTGCACGAGGTGCCTCAATATTAATCATATTACTCTACTTTGTTTAAATTATTACATTTTAATACATCATTCAGACATAATATTAATTTAGACTCTCTTTATTTAAACTATTACTAGAAAATTAACATAACTGAATGCAATTCGTACATATAATGTAAGCCACACAAGTAGGTCAGGTAATTTTTTGAGTCTTGGTCCTCTCAAGGATTCTACTTTATAATGTTCAGGGAGTTTTTCCTTGCCACTGTGGCCCTGTTTAATTTGGGACTGGCCTTGGCTTATAAATTATAATAGACAATGCCCCGTTATACCATTTTTTTTTTAAATAAAAAAACTTTTTTTTAAATGTATTTGCTTTATCCTTTATTGCTTTTATTGAATGTACCATGCCCAAAGGATCCAGAATTATATTTTTTAATGTTAGTAGAAATTGGCATGGGGTCACGGGCCGGTCGCGGGCCAGCCGGTGCCCACCTGGCACAAGAGCAGAAACACCCCTAGACAGGGCGCCAATCCATTGTAGAACAGACACACAGTCACACATTAAGGGCCACTTTAGAGACACCAATTAACCTAACATGCATGTCTTTGGACTATTACCTGGAGTAAACACACACAGACACAGGGAGGACATGCAGACTCCATACAGAAAGGACCCATATATATTCCTAACACTGTCTAAATTGTATAAAACATCAGTCTACAGTCTGTGACATAGAAAAATGATTGCTTTATTTTACTCGCTGTCATCAAATAGTGAAGCGATTTTTCACTGTCACTGTTGTGACAGTAGTTCTTGTCTAACTGTAGCGCTGACTCCATTTTCCAGAAAGCAACGATTAAATATTTGATTATTATGTAATATAATAATTAAATTTAGAATTTCCTCCTTTTTTCAATGGAGCAGTTAAAAATATCCAATGCATTGCTTTTTTCAGAGAAACAACACCAACAACCTTGATCGAGCACATCCATCCTCTGTCTGTCTTGTAATATAGCAACGAAATGCTTGGCTGGCTTTGATTAAGGGATCCTTTTTTTTTTTTTTTGCTAGAATGGTTTAAGGTGTGTGCCCTTCACATCTGACCAATCCTACTGGCTTCATGTGGATTTGTTTGCCTTTTTTGGAGCAGGTGACCTCTTCCTTTAGCAGATGTGCCCCACCGTCATGCTGGACTTGTTGAATGCAGCCAGTTTGGTTTATGATCATCAATGGCTGTCATCTTTAACTAATAACAAACTGTGCAATGTGGAGTTTCTCACGGGCAAAACATTTTCAAAACCAGACGTTTCGCTCACGTGACCAACAATCTTAATTCTACCCTAAAAATTGTACTATATGCCATAAACTATACTCATTCATCCATCTTTGGGATTGGCCTTGTAAGATACCATAGATATTGTAAAGCTGCTTTGAGATAATGCTATATTGTAGAAAGCTCTACATAAACAAAACAAATGTTACTTGATTTAAACTAGGACCATACATGTTAAGGAAATTGGGGTGGCTTAATGGTTAAGCCCAGAAAGGCCAGGGTTCAAATCCCACCTATGCTTACCTGCCCTTAATCCATTAATAATCAATTGCCATTGACCAATCCAAACAAAACCAGGTTATGTTTGTTTTTAAATTCCAAACATTTTGCCTAGTTTTTAGAGACAGACATTGATGTTCTTGCACAGGTGCTGCTGCTTTTCTCCCTGCTGTCCTGAGGAAATGTACTCGAGCAGAACTCGGCTTAGACTGCATTTCCATCACTCTCCATTTCATCAGTCATTAACTTTCTGAACGGCTATAACAGAGCAAGGCGCTACATGCACTTTAGTTTTCTCCCCAAAATGCCATTAAATTGTCCATAACCAAGACAGACTAATAGCAGTCACTGGAATAAAGGCATCTAGGAAATGGATGGATGATGTCAAGTCTGGAAAATACAGCTTGATTAAACCTTGAGAGGAATCCCATTCATGTAGCTTGGAACGTACTATACATATTGACTGTACACAAAATTCATGTGCGAATGAAATAAGTTCCCATTTTGACTCCGTGTTAAAGGGTATGTAAAAGAACATGCCCAATATTTGTCAAATGTGTTTAATATTTTGAAAGGATTGCCTAGCTGGACTGGAATCTACTTTAAGTACACCGACATGATTGTAAGCTCTTATTTCTCACACACAGACACATTTACAGAATAAGAAACTGTCAGCAATGTGACAGCGCAACGTATTTCCGTTTTCAATTATATCATGAGCAGGGATTTTAGATGAGATCAGGGAACAGCGAAGTGAACAGAAACTATGAAATAGGCAGCTTTAGCTATGCTATCACTTCATATATCAAGTAAACTGTGATCAGTAAGTTGGAGTTTTGTTACTTTTTTAGGGCGCCTACTAGCCACTGTCTGATTAGTCATAAAATCGATACATAGTGCTCTTATTAAGTACGTTTTAATTTTCAGGGCTTGCCTAAGCAGCCATAGATACATGTGATAGTAAATAACTGTTAGAAAGCAGGAGAACTCAATAAAACTGCATCTAAACAAGCCCTGGTGTTTCCAGTTTTTTTTTTTCCTTCTACTCCTCTGAGAAAATTACAGGCAAAATTGCCAGCGGTTTTCACCCAGTTCTTTGGTAATTTAAGTCCTGTCCAGATGCTTCTTTGGGATTATACAGGCAGTGGTTGCCTCTCATCGAAGGTGTTGTTTTTAACCACTGCTCCACACTGTAGGTCTAGCAAATTTAAGTCAAATATATTCCTGAAACTACAATCAAAGGCTTTAAAAGACACTTTAAGCCACTCCATAATGATAAGCACGTTGCCTGGGCTGATGAGTTTCGATTTCTGCTGCGCCAGTCAGATGGTCAGGTCAGAATTAGGCGTAAACAACATGGAAGTATGGATCTATTACTTTCATACATCCGTTGAATCAACGGTTCATTCTGGTGGTGGTGTATTGTGGTGGGGGATATTTTCTTGGCACACTTTGGGTCTTTTATTACCCACTAAGTATCATTTAAACATCACAGCCTCCCTGAGTATTGTTGTTCACCAGGTCCATCCCTTTATGATAAAGGTGACCCATCCTGATGGCTACTTTCAGCTCGAATCACCTTAAACTGCTTTCTTGTACATGACATTGAGTTCACTGTAATTAAATGGCCTCCGCAGTCATCAGATCTCAAACCAATAGAGCATTTTAGGGATGTGGTGGAACGAGAGACTCATATCACGGATGTTCAGAAAACTTGCAGCAACTACGGCATTGTAACTCTACAATATTAATATGGACCAAAATCTCTAAGGAATGTTTGCAGCATTTTGTTGACTCTATGCCATGAAGAATTAGGCTTGTTCTGAAATTAAAAGGGGCCAGTGAGTGTGTATTGTGTTGTAACTACAGATTTTAATTATCATTATTATAATTATATTGGCCAAAATTCACTGTCAGATACTGCTGGTTTGTGCTGATCCCACGCTGAGGCTTGCTGTTGTTCTACTGTTGTTGGGCTCATTATGTTGAATTGCAGTGATGTTCTTGTGCCGTGGTGAAAATAAGCGTTATTGAAAGCAATATATGCTTCCAGGTGTTAGTCAGCGTGATGGCTGCTTAAAAACAGAACGACTCGCTCAGGTGAGGATCTGATCCCACCATAGAGTCGAGCTTCAGAGCTCATCTCAGGCCAGCCAAGTCTGGAGCTCCACTGACATTTCAGTTGTTCTTAGAGCTGTGTGGATATTGTGAAAGCCAGAGCAGATCCACCAGATCTTTTTCTCCTTTAATTTATTGGGATTTCATTTTGTGCCATTGATCCCAGTGGGGGATGCAGGAAGGCTGCCGCTAATGATATCTAGTGAGGTAAGAACACAATTTATCACTCCCTGTCCATGTCTGACATGCCAATTATACAAGATCAAGGCTGAGATTTTACACAATGTCTAAAAAATGAGTCACGGATTTCAATTTCAAATGGGGTTGAGAAAGGGACAGGCTAAATGAAGCATAGGCCAGTTAGTTAACTAAAGGAAAGAAACTTAGTGACTGCCTGTTGTTGGATAAATACTTTGTATCAAGTATCCTAGTGCTGCCTCGGTCTAAACAATAACTTTTATAATCTTGAAGCCCCCTATGAGTATCTAAGAAAAGCCGTACCAGCGGAATGTGATTAATTGCAAATCGTTATTGACTTTATAATGAAAAATTAACATAAATCAACAAAAAAAATTGGTTTTTGTGTTTTTCTCTTCATATCCATGTAGAGATTTCCCTCTTTTTGTTTTGGCTCCTTTTCTCTTTGTTTCTCAGCAAAACATTTAGCTAAAATCAAACAAAAGGTCATTTAATATCTATTTAATTAATTTTATGTATATATTTTTTTCCCTAGTGAGTGCCTTTGTTTATTCATTCATTCCCTTTTGTATCTGTTTAAAGCCAAACAGGTTCACAAGAGAGGCAGGAACAAACCTAAACAGGGTTCCGATCCATTGTATAATATCATAATGCATGATTTTGGAGCGTAGGAAGAAACCGGAGCACCCAGAGTAAACCCATGTGGACAAGGGAAGGACAGAAACTCCACACAGAAAGGACCCCTCCCCTTGTGATCGAACCGACCACCTTCTTGCTGTGAGGTGACTATTCTATCCTCCAAGCCACCGTGGCATACCTAATTTTATATAACGTGTGCAAGTTGTATTTTTACAAACTGAGCAGACAAAGCTTTGTTCAGCCGATAAACTTGCAGCAACTGCGGCATTGTGACTCTACAATATTAACGTGGACCAAAATCTCTGAGGAATGTTTGCAGCATTTTGTTGAATCTATGCCTTGAACCCGTTCAGGGTCCAAACCTGGAAAAGGGGCCAGTGAGTGTGTATTGTGTTGTAACTACAGATTTTAATTATCATTATTATAATTATATTGGCCAAAATTCACTGTCAGATACTGCTGGTTTGTGCTGATCCCACGCTGAGGCTTGCTGTTGTTCTACTGTTGTTGGGCTCATTATGTTGAATTGCAGTGATGTTCTTGTGCCGTGGTGAAAATAAGCGTTATTGAAAGCAATATATGCTTCCAGGTGTTAGTCAGCGTGATGGCTGCTTAAAAACAGAACGACTCGCAGCGACGAGGATCTGATCTCAGCTTTTACGAAAATCCCACCATAGAGTCGAGCTTCAAAGCTCATCTCAGGCCAGCCAAGTCTGGCGCTCCTCTGACATTTCAGTTGTTCTTAGAGCTGTGTGGACATTGTGAAAGCCAGAGCAGATCCACCAGATCTTTTTCTCCTTTCATTTATTGGGATTTCATTTTGTGTCAGACAAAGCTTTGCACAACAACCATAATGTTTGGTGCACCCCTAAGAGGGTCCCAGACCCCAGGTTATGAACCACGGTCACACTCGTACATAAAATCTGTAGAAAGAATTGCCCTATGGTCTATATTATAGAACTACAAATTGCTTCTATATGGTAAGCAGAACTGCTCAAATGGAGCAGTGAGTGTAGAAACAAGGAGGTGTACCTAATAAAGTGATCGGGAAGTGTACAGTCATTCTTTCATAGCTTACCTGTTTTTGTTAAATGTGTTACTCCAGGATTTTCATTTGACCCTGGTTGATCCTGCCTCAATATGGCCATGGAATTGATTTGGACTTTGCATCCCACTATTCATATTTCAGAAAACAATACGTCATCCGCCTGTATAACAATGGATAAATTAATGAATAAATGCATCCTGTTTGTGGCAGAGTATCAGATTCTGATAGGAAATGACAGAGCGACTCGTAGGCCAACACTATGCTAAAGCCATAATGGGTGTCAACTCAAAAAACGAGCCACATCTGGAACTACACAATCCCAGTACAAATGGGGAAGCTCTTGGCCAGGAGGACCTGTTAATGTGCTGGTGATACCTGGTTCTCGTGTTGCTATGAATGTTATGTCTATGACATTTACTGTATTCAGTCAGGACATCAGTTATGGACCCCCACCAAACACTTGAGAGCCACAACTGAAATTGGTGACTGCTGAGGTCATGTCAGGGCTTGTAGATGTGCGAGCTCGTTTAAATGCAGGTGGATAGAACATGGTTTCCCGAGGCTAGCAGGGCTGGGGCCAACCCCATGCTATAGATGCGGCTCAGTAATGAGGGTACGGCAGGTCAGATCTTATTCCTAGGATCTGTTATTTTGACCATCTTGATGGTCTCCCTATAAATCATTAGCCAGAGGCTCTGCAGTTAATAGGCAATGAAGGTACCAAAACCAGCAGCTTCCTGAAATCTGTACAACCCAAGCGACATGTTGTTACCACACAATATAGATTTATTTAAGTATTCATGTAGCTCAATGTTAGGAGCTAAAATGCCAGGCTACACAATAGCACTGGTGCCTTAGAGATGACGACCCAGCGACATTCATAAATTTCTTGCAGCTTGGAGGGAAACAGATTAGCATATTCTTCATATATGTTAACATGTATGATATATATTATGCTCTAAGTGTGTGTGTGTGTGTGTGTGTGTGTGTATGGCTGAGCCTGAAGCATGAATCCTATGCTCCTGAAAACCATGTTAAGCAGACAGATGTGACACTGTGTGACAAATACTAGTGTGCCATCGGGAGACAAGCATATATGTTGGGAGTGGAAGCAGGCAGCAATGTCAATGGCGGAAATGAAATTACAGATTTTGGTCAAGACCAAGTTGCAATTATGCTATTTTATATATTATTTGATTTACTTTATATGCTACAGGTATGCACCGTTTAATGACCGTATTACATTCAGTTGTTGTGGGCAACACCATGGAAACAAAATGCTTTTATTGTTCTCTAATGTAAAAATAAAAAAAACTGTGCAAACAATAAGTTAATGCTTCAGAAATACAGTCGAATCCGGTTAATAGGACCACCGGTTAATGGGACCAGCCACTTATTCGGACCAAATCCTAAAGTACC
>JAVSBV010038347.1:0-11363 GCA_033117975.1 Parotocinclus spilosoma
GTGTATATATATATATATGTGTGTGTGTATATATATATATATGTGTATATATATATATATATATATATATGTGTGTGTGTATATATATATATGTGTGTGTGTGTGTGTGTGTGTGTGTATATATATGTGTGTGTGTGTGTGTATATATATATATATATACATACATACACACACACACGGAGGGGGGACGAGACAAAATAACAAATGCGTATCGACATGCGTTGATATTTCATAGTAATTTATTGGTAAAAGAAATAAACGTTATATATTTTTGCTATATCGTATCATTATATCGAATATTGACATGTTGACCCCTAAAGGCACTGGTGGATTCCTCTTTGCTCTGATAGTCACCCAGTTCTTATTCTCTTGTCCGTTCTCATGTCCCGAATACCACAGTCGTACAGACCACACAACCAAGGCCGACCAAAGAAACCGCACGCCCTAATCGGCATCATTTCAGCGTGACTGGATTATTGACTCTTTTTAGAATAACAAAGGGTTATGTAAAGCAGGACTGACTGCCGCCGCCCACACAGCGACTCTGACCCTGGCGTCTCCCGTAGCACTAATGAGCTCGTTTAGCCGTCAGACTCTCCCCTTAGGTCCAGCGCTTAGCACATCGAGACGCGTCACATCACGTCCTCCCTCAGGACATGCGCCGTGAGGCTTTTGCATACCTTCCTTTGCCAGCTGATTTGGATCCAAAGCGACTTCCAAAATTCGGTCCCAGTTCAGAGGAATGCCGTTGATTGAGAAGCTCTCCGAAACCGAATCCGCCTTTGCAAATGTTGATTATGGTCTAAATAAATAATGACCTTCCCGTGTGTACATGGACTGCACCGGATCGTGGGTGCGTTCTGGCCTTTATCGTAAGACCTCTTGCCGCTCGTCTCCCACGCGGTTAGCGTTTTAGCGTAATCACGGTCCTGTTTGAATAACCTGAAGGTTGCCTAACAGGAGGGCGAGTGTGAGATGGTGTACTGTGATTAACTTGGTGGTTGAAAGATGTACAATGGAAACTGATCAACTCTAACATTAGTTTTTTTTCGATTGTTTACACACAAATACTGGTACTTAACACGATGACCACAACATGTAACTCGTGCACCAACCTCCTGAACCAATTCTGCTAAACTACAAGCATTTACATTTTACATTTATACAATTATTTTGAGCGACTTACAACTCATACAGTCTTACAATCCAAGCAATGGTGGGTTAAGGGCCTTGCTTAAGGACCCAACTGTGGCAGCTTTTGGCAGAGGTGGGATTTGAACCTAGGACCTTCATCTTTACAGCATGTTCATGGTGGATATATGACCAGGAGCACAGGTCACAGGCTTAAGCACGAACCATAAATGGGACACCAGTCTCGCTAGACTGTGTAACTGGTTTGTCCTAGGGCTAGAACTTAAGGTACGAGACTCTGGGCCTGATGGGACAGGGTTCAAATCCCACCTCTGCCAAGCTGCCACAGGTGGGTCCTCAAGTAAAACTCCAAATCGACCATTTCTTGAATTGTGAGATTACAAGTCGGTGTAGCGCCTGTGGTTGGGAATGAGGATGTGATCCCCTGACCAGACTCCCCTCCTTCGGTTCATCCAAACACGCTTGTATGTGAGCTCTGACATGGCTGCAATATTACAAGGAAGCTGTCCAGCGTTTAAGCGTTATAATACAAAATATTGTCATTAAAAAGCCGTTTATGTCAGCTATGTATTCCTTTGGCAGTTTTACTATTACTATAATTATTGTCATGAGCCAACAACGTGGCGCCTTTTAAATAAAGAATTTTAAAGTAATGATGCCACAGTTATTCTTAGTTTTAAAACGATATTTTAAATGAAACGTACAGCTGGAGATACTTACCATACAGATAGTCGAATGTTCTTTGCTCTCGAAAGCTCCTGAAGCGCTCATTTTTCTTGAAGTGCGTTTGTGTAACGGAAAAACTCATATTAAAATTAATTCTATACAACCTTTATTTTCGAAGCAGTTTTTAAAACTCCGCTTGCAAACTAACACGAAACAGTGACAAGACCGTTGTGTTACCGGTTGTCATGGAGACAGTAAAGGACGCAGTAAGGCAGTTACTTAATCTTACCACGAGAGGGCGTGATGGTGCTGCACGGATACAACCGCCAATAAGGATAAAAATAATCACAATTACAATTGTTTCTGTTTTTAAAAAGGGAGGTTAAAAATTATTATTACTATAATAATAATAATAATAATAATAATAATAATAATAATAATATTATTATTATTTATTATTATATTAAATTAAATTATTAAATTATTATTATTATTATTATTATTATTATTATTATTATTATATTAAATCATTATTATTATTATTATGATTATTATATTACATTGTTATTATTATTATTGTTATCATTATTATTAATATTACATTATTATTATATTAAATTACTATTATTATTATCATTATTATTATTATTACTATTATTATATTGCATTATTATTATTATTATTATTATTATTATTATTACATTATTATTATTACTATTATTATTGTTATTATTATTATTATTATTATTATTATTTTAAAATTAACTAATATATGGTGTTAAAATTATTGAATGCTGTGAATTTATACCTCAGCATGCCCAAAAGATCCTGTATGATAGAGAAAATACAAGTTTAGCCCAGTGTCAATTACACAAAAGTAATTAATGAAAGTTTCGGTAAAGATGTTTTAGCTTAGGTTTCACCAAAGAGGGCCAGTGAGTCTATTGAGCACACTGTGTGCATGTCTATGTAAATACAGAGTAGAGAAACTGTACAATGCTCACTAATGGTCTACAAAAAAACAAATCCAAAGAGAGGTGGCTGGAGAAACAAATGTTTTTTTAAATAGTAAAACTAGGTGTTTAGGTAAAGATTACTACTACTAAACATAACACCTGGATAAAAGAGGGCATAACATTTTTTGTAAACAGACGCCACCAGAATAAGTGAAAGCCGGTAGGATAGGCTAGTATGAGCCGGCAGTACTTCCATGTAGCCAAACTGTAAAAAGCTGTACCATACCACAGAAGCAGCAACAAACCAACACATCATATTATCATATTTAGAACAGGGAATTAGGACAGATACATAACTTCACAATACAGTGATACAAAGTGAAGGCTGGAACTCAACACAGAAATATCTACATACAGGACAGGAAGCTCACAATAGAGCACACAACACATAACAAATTACATAAAACAGGACCAGACAAACTATGAATATGTGTACCAACAGAGCAAGTGGGGCAGCACGGTGGCTCAGTGGGTAGCACCACTGCCTCACAGCAAGAAGGTCCCTGGTTCAATCAAGGGTGTCTGCATGTCCTCCCCTTGTCAGCGTGGGTTTACTCTGGGCACTCCGGTTTCCTTTGACAGTTCAAAGACATACGTGTTAGGTTATTTGAGCTAAAATTATGGTGTTATAATAATAATAAAAATGGTGTCTCTAAAGTGGCCCTTAGTGCGTGCTTGTGTGCATGACTGTGTGTGCGACCTAAGATGGATTGGCGTCACATTTAGGGTTGTTCCTGCCCTTTTGTCCAGTGCCCACGACCCCATGTAGATTAAACGGAAGATGATGAATGAATTAATTAACATAGCAAGTGTAAGAAGATCCAATAAGGAGGTGTAGAAAAAGGAGGGTTTATATAGAATACCATATAGCTACCTATGGAAGAGGAAGAGGGTCAGAAGTAGCTTCAGGGCTGCTCCCGGTGGCCATAATCTTGACGCATTTGCTGTTTTTTGTTTTAATTAAAAGTTAGTTGTATTATTATTATTTAACCCTCCTTGTAGCAGCACAAGTCCTTCACATAAGAATCATTTCATTTTAGCTCAGTTTATGGATGGTACTTTCATGTGCTCAAAATTTGTATTAAAATGACCCCCTTTCCTTTGAACATCCAGGGCCAACACTAATGTAGAATCAAGGGTAAGTGATCATGTACGTAAACCATATTTTGCTGACCTCAGAATGAAACTGCATAAATGATTTATGCTCCTATGCAGTGCTAAAATGCAATCAGTAATAGCAGCAGCTTATTTTATGACATTGTTTAGACTTAAAGCACAAGCTATTTCAAGCACACAACCAAACTCACAAGCCAACGAAGCCTTTATCAAGAGAATCTACACACAACTTATGTGAGATCAACTAAACAGACTTTTACCACAACACACTTTGAATCCTCCCAGAAAAAAATGTACTGTGAGATTTTATAGTAAAACTATACATTGCTTGACAGTTTTAATGTGAAATTTCACAGTTTGACCATAAAGTTTACAGTTCTACAATACATTTTTAATGGTGATTTGGCAACTTCATGGTTCTACTGACAAATTTTATAGTACAATTATAAACTTGGTTGATTATAAACTGACTATAAATTATTTCACAGCTCTACTATGGATTATGATGGTTATTTGGCCACATCATGGTTATACTGTCAAAATGTCCAAAATCAACATCAAACAGTCTTTAATTTCCCAGTGTATGCCCAGATCCTACAGACAGTGGTGGGATAGTGAGTGCTTAAGATTCCTTTTGATAAATTTTAAATAAGGCCAGACTTTATTTTAATTGCTTGTTCCTCGGATGTCTCTACTTAAGAATCTACTGAGGAGGGAGAAAAAAAAAGTAATTCTTAGTTTTTCAGCCCTTTTTAATTTCTCAAGGAGTATGTAGAATCAATACAAGGAAGGAGAAGGAAATAAAACATTTTTTTTTATTTAAAAATAAAATTTATTTAATCTACAATTAAATTAAAGTGAATCTGGAAAACAATTTAATGTACAGAACAATATCGTTGGCTCTTCACCGGAGAATTATTATTATTTTTTTATTTCAACCATTAGTACTGTGGCCGATCCGCGAAATACCAAAAAAAAAGGTTTTTTTTGTGTATTCTTTAAATATGATCGTCGGTGGATCCGCGAAACAAGCGATAAAAAAGTCTGTCCTAATATAGAAAGTAAGGTTAGCTGCCTTAAGCTTACATGAGGTTACCGTAAGGTTAGCTGTGTAAACATTTGTTTATGGCTTGTTTAATATGCGATTAAGCAGAAAGCAGTAATACGGTACACTAGCTTGTTACCTAGAGTATGACTAGAATATTAGCATGCTAATAAGGATGCTGTTATGCACTCTCTTACATAAATTAGACTTTGAAAATGTACTTCATGTGCATAGAGACGCCATTTCCAGAGTTTTACCTCCTGACTTTCCTATCTAAGCCTTACTATTATCTGTCTCAATGCAAGCAAAAACTTTACAGTCATCTGTTTTGCTAGCATGGTTGTAGGTATTAGCTCACTATATCGCTACAGTTCTACATTTAGCACATGGATTACCTGACCAATACACAGTTACTTTTATAGTAACTAAAGTGTTCTTTAAAAATACAAATAGATCATGTGTGTGATTGGGATGTGTTATGTTATGTTTAAAGAACTATTTAATGTGCACTAATGCGGCACTGTGTTCTGTAGGTTAGCCGTGCTTTGTCACTGTTCCGTGTGCACATAATGAAAGTAAAAAGTCTGTAAGTTTGACTCTGTTGTTGTTTGTTTGTGTTAGAGTTAAAACACAACTGTATGGTTGCAATATTATAGATCCTTAAATGTTGTGTATGATATTTTACTTGAAATAGGATTGGCTGCTCTTAGAAAAGAGAAATTGAAATCTGATATGTCTGATATTTCTGTTTAACAAGGGCTATAGAGCAACATACATTCTCTCGTGTACTGAATGAGAGCTTAAAAAAAGTGACATCTCAGGAGAGGTGTCTCCAGTTCTGAGGCTGAAAGAGATACCAGCACGGAGGCGGGATGACCTGCGAGAACGTTTCACATGATGTAGTGAGCGCGCACACCTACACGGCACAGCACCAACTGAAGCGTGATATCTGCAGCACTATCTCAGAGTGCACTCATTAAGTATGTGCAGCATTTTCTGTAAATGATGTGGGCTTGGATATTATGTGGTTTTTGATTGTGGGTTGTGCTTTCAGGCTGAAGATGCATTTGTGTGTGTATGCATGGACGTGCGTGTGCATGTGTGTGTGTGTTTCATTGCTACCATAGCCAGTTCCCAAGAGAGCAGACAGTTAAATACTTAAACTTTTAAAGATTATATGCGAGTTGTTGCACCGGATGGGTTAAGTTATCGTCCCCACAACATTACATGTATATATAAATAATATAATTAAGGGTAAGGGAAGTTTTATTATAAAGCAAGGTGTTCTGCACAGTGATCTAATTGCAAATGTGACATATATAATTTAAAACATCAATAAAGACCACCTAGAACACAAAGACATTACATTTGTTAGCTGCCCCTGGCCTCTAATATTACAGTTAACAATAAAATTTAATAATTAAAATCCCTCGGAAACCTTTTGTATTGTTGTATCATTCCATATCACATCAATTCCTTAAATATTTTTAAATAAATACATAATTTCCTTTTTCTTTTAATTTACTTATCCTAACAAGTCACATGTTCAGTTAGAAGCTGGATCTTCTGGATCATTGGAAAATCCCAAAGAAGTTCTCCCTTATTTTTTACTGTGTATGTGATGATATTATAACTATGACTGAGAATGCCAATCTCAACTAACTATTCGTAAGTACAATTATTTATAGATTTTAATCTTTATATCCGCTGATCTTTTGAAATTATATATTGAGAGTGAAAAAGTTGATAAAAACGTGAAATATCTTGTATATTATTTCCACTAAATGCAACACACTTATCCTAATTAAGGATCTGGAGCCCAGAACAGAATTCACAGAGAACAGCCACGCATATACCCTCAACAGTATATTATAGGCCTGTGTAGAGGTGTTGGATCTTCCCGTTTAGCCTGTCCTCCCTCAGACACTCATGTCTGTGCAAGACTTATTCTATCTAGATAATAGACTTATTATCTCTTATTTTTTCTTAATTATCATAGAAAGTTTAGAATTGTCCAAATGGTTCACAAACTTTTAAGAATGGCTATATATATTTTCCTTAGTGCTTAAGCCGTTAAAACCAGTAGAGTTATGGATACACATTACTTATGGCAAATACAGTCGATTCCGGTTAATAGGACCACAGGTTAATGGGACCAGCCGCTTATTCGGACTGTCGGATACGAATGTATTTTTCAATGAACAAAGTTCATAAGCAACAGTAGTTCTTGTTTTCTTGTTTGTACGTTCGCTATACATGTAAATCGCACAATAAAGGTTTAATAAACTTTAATATGTTACATAGCACGTCCCGTCTAGTAAAATAGGTCATGTTCGTTTAATCGGACCGCCCAGTTATTAGGACCAAAACGATCGTGTCCCCGATGTGGTCCAATTAACCGGAATTGACTGTACTTATTTGACCACTGCAGGTATCCAGGTTTGAGTCCCTGGCCTTCCGCTCAGGTTGGGCATCACAAGCTGACACAATTGGTTGTTTATGAGGGAGTTGAGGCTTCCTGAGTGAATCATCTCCTGTACACAATGGTTAAGCCTAAACTATGTGTACTTTGGGGATAGTCACGTGGCCCCCGTAACCCTAAATAGGGAAAACTTAAATAATCTCACAGGTGTCTGGTAGAGTTAAGGCCAGTAGTCTGTGCAAGCATGGTTGTCTTTTAGGAGGGCCAAACAGAAAATTAATAGACGGTGGAAATCTAATTCAAGAATAACTATAACTGTGTGTGCAATACAATACAATACAATACAATACAATCTACTGGAAGTGCCTATGATGATTCCACACCTGTATGCTTTATATGTTAAACCTATTAGCAGTAAATATGACTGAAATAACAGACATGAATAATCAGAAGGGATTTCTAGATGCCTTTGGTCAAATACAGTGGAACCTCAGAATTCTAACTTAATTGGCTGTGGAAGGCCATTCAAATTCCAAGTCAGAATCAAGTTTCCCCATAAGAAGCAATGTAGACAGGATTAACCCTTTTCTGACTTTCAATGATTGTTTTTACACCTATATTTGTATTTAGTCTGTATATGTTATTAATGATTTAAAGCATGAAAATATCATATGAAAAAATAATATAATCATTCATATGATTTATAATATTATTACAATATACATATGCATAAAGAATAAAAGAATAGTAAAATAATATAATATCCATATTATGACCATGATCACATGACTTTGGTTACCATATTACTGCATTATCACCACTGATTGGATTGGATTATGTGTTTTGCCTTTGGAAGATCACACCATTAAATATTTTATTTAGGATGTCCATGCTGGAGGGCAAAAAAAACTGTTTAAATTAAATAAAGTACATCATCAAATAAAGTGTTCATTGTTATAGTGATGGCACACAGTTAAAATGACTAGGAAGCTCATTTTACATGTGTATTTTACAGCATAACACCAAATAAAAAGCTTAAGCATGTTTTAAACATCTATTATTAATATTAATATTAATATTATTGCTACTATTTATAAGTAGACCTATGTAGGTAAGTATGGCTAAAACACTCCTGGAAAACTATGACTAAAAGCATAACAGTTTGGGCTCTCCCTGAACACATTGTTTCTTTGCCATTTGCTCTGTGAGCATAACTTTACAATTTTAAGTATTTTTAGTAATTAAATACTCTCCTCCTCCACCTCTGCTACTGAAGCATCCTATCCACAGCTTGATGTGTCATTTCTTGGAAATGTCTTTGATCTGCTGGTTTTCGCTCAAGTTGATTATCACTGTAGTAACCCACAGCTGTGGGTGAGTGTGATCCCTTTATCTACCTACAAGACCTAATTCTGTAACAAAGCCTGGTTGTGCTCGAACACACTGCATACCAGTGGTTCATAGTTCAACATATTGGACAGCTGTACACATAGTGATGTGAGAATGCATGACAATCGAAAGACTAATGCGCCTGAAAAGAGTAAATAACCCTAATAGACCCTAATAACAACGATTCATTTAATGAATGATGGTGTTCTTATTATTCATGACATCACTAATCTCTGTACCCAGCATTTACATAAGGAGTCATTTTTCACATCGCATAATCCAAATAACTGTTTGCTAGTCAGTACCTTGACTTGAGTTAACAGGTTTGGATTTCTTTGAGGACTTGCTAGAAACAAGCTCTTGTCAAAAAAACAAAAAATTAGACCACAACTGAACACTCAGAGGCAAACGTGTCACAGGCAGTTTCTGATGTGTACAACGAAGAAGCTAAAGATAAAGATTCATACTCTCGTTGGCAGATGTTTCACTACCTTGGTTTATTTACTACAAGTAACTACACGAATAAGGCCATAATAAACTTGCTCTTATCGTTTTTTTAGAAGTTAAGAGCCAAAGCTCGGAGGTGTTACTTGGAGAAATACAAAGGATAAATAAAGTAAATGAGCTGGGTCAAACTGTCTTTTCAGCACAACGCTCTCTGCAACAATACACTTAAACACTCTGTTTGAGGGTCACTTAAAGAGACAGTACACATATTACTGGCCATGGGTGAGTGATGAACAAGCTGACAAAAACCAGGTGGATAATTTTTCCGAATTTCAACAATAGCAGAACTGTAGGATAACCAGGGCAAGTAAAAACCGAGGTTCTACTGTACATGTCAGTGTAAAAGAAAGGTGCTTTTTCTTATTCAAATAGCAAAACATTTCACACGTATTCACAAAATATGTGATACTAAACCAGTGCTTTAACAGCTATGTGGTAACACAGCAAACACTGACATATTTGGTCATTTGTGCAGATACGCATAAACTTATGAGCTGTCAAACATCACAAAGCCGTTCTACAAAGTCCACATGATAAACAAGACGAAACACTTTTTGACTTTGTGGAATATTTGATGCTAGCAATGTAGTAGATTATTGAATAAGTAAAGTTAAGGCATTAATATGACTTATATGGGTGATTCTGATAATTTGGATGATTCTTTTTGTAAAAGCAAAGAGAAGGTCACTGATACCATTCTGGGCTCTGAGAGACACAAACTCACGCTGGTGACGCACGAACGTTGTAAAATGAAAACGTGGCAATGGTTATCTGTATTCATAGACCAAATTGTTGTGCTAAAAGCTGAGCTAGGAGACACTTATCATCCTGAAGTTGCAGGTGTTTTGGAGACCAAACTAAAATATTGTGAATAAGAGCGTCCAGTTTACCTTGAGCAAGATACTGCATTTCTTTGCCAGTAACCATGGAAAATTGGATCCATTTTTTGCAGAAGATGTCTAAAAATAATGAATGTATGACACCTGTTGGTCGAATATAATGTGTGTTCAAGATAATACGAATTAAATTAATTGGTTAAGCATTATCCCTTGGGCCTATTCACGAACCAAACCAACATATGAGGAATACCTCATTCCAAACAGAAGAAGGTAAAAATCCCATTTTTACCTTCTTCTGTTAGGAATGAGGTATTCCTCATATGTTGGTTTGGTTCGTGAATTTAACTAAATAAATGTTTATTTCTCTTCAGATCTCGGCTTAGGTTATTTGAGTGAAAATTATTCAGCCTTGTAAACCCCACGACAACTTCCTCTGGGGATTTAGTTGAACTGTAGACACTTGGGTTAAAGATCTCATTTGAACCTACCAAGTCACTCATTTGAACCCACCAACACAAGGTCATTCAGACCACAATAGAAGCTGTGGCTAGTTTACATGACGTTAGTGGTTTTCAGTTTTTATTGTTTGGAGTAGTCTGTGAAATAGCTTCAGGCCATGTGGTTAAGCATATTATTATCCTTGAAAGTATGCATTTACTCTATAAAGAGCAACATTATTGGTACTTTTATTAAGCACCACAGTTGGCTGATTAAGAAACGGATCCTATAATCTGCTGAACCACTGCTTGATTCTTTACTGCTAAGCCTAACTCTACTGTATGTATATGATCATTTCTGTTTAGTCACAGAGAACATGTCCAAAAAAATGTAGAACTTCCTTAAACAGAATGAGAGCTCATTGGAGAGTCTTGAGGCTCAGAACAGTCCCCCAACCCTGTACAAACACTCGCAGACACCCCCCCGCCCCCTCCTTGTGCAGCAATAACTGCAACTAAACACTTCAATCCCTAAACGCTTTATCATCTGGGGCGGCACGGTGGCTCGTTGGGTAACACCGCTGCCTCACAATAAAAAGGTCCTGGGTTCAATCCCAGGGTGGAGAGACCTGAGTCCTTTCTGTGTGGAGTCTGCATGTCCTTCCCGTGTCTGCAAGGATTTACTCCGAGTGCTCCAGTTTCCTCCCACAGTCCAAAGACATGCGTGTTAGGTCAATTGATTACTCCAAATTGGCATTGACTTGTGTATATATA
>JAVSBV010038358.1:0-11363 GCA_033117975.1 Parotocinclus spilosoma
TGTTACATAGCACGTCCCGTCTTGTAACATAGGGCATGTTTGTTTAATCGGACCAGCTGGTTATTAGGACCAAAACGCTCATGTCCCAATGTGGTCTGATTAAGTGGATTTGACTGTAATTACGATAAACATTGCACTGTTACAACAATGTGTGAGAAAGAGCTGTCACACCTAAGGAGTGCAGCAGTGCAGCTTGACAGAGGTGGGATTTGAACCCTGGACCTTCTGGTTTATAGACCAGTACCTTAAACGCTAGGTTGCCACAGTCCTAATTCCTTATATCATTTCTTACGGTAAAGTGAACAGTCATGGATCACGTGGTTGTTACCTGTATGTGCATGCTTATTGAATTTCATCTTTCACCCATGAGCATGAACCATTATAAACTGCCAAACTAAACATACATTGGCTGATCAAATTTGGGCTAAGTCATAACATTGACAGATTGACTTGTCTTAATGGATTCTGCAGTCTGTTTGCATGTCTTGGTGTGGGTCACCGGATGACTCTGGCACCAGTCCTAGAGAACACAGTTAGTGTGCAAAGGTGCTCTGTATGGGATGCAAGTTCATCTCAATCATTTTATCTCTATCTTTAATAAGGATTCTTTGTGTCAACACACAACTCAAGACCTAAGGTCCAAGAGTCTCAGCCAGGCCGCTACCTGTGTGGAGTTGGCCTAATTGCCCTATGTTGCACACTCCAAAGACCTGCATTACAGGTGTGCCAAGAAAATATCAACCCACATAATTACACCACTTTCACTTGCCTGAATATTGGACTATGGACCATGGTTAGAATCCCAACTGCTATTGTTGGGTCCTTAAGCAATTCACTTAACCCACAGTTGTTTGGAATACAAATGGTATCAGTTTGTGTCGCTCTGGATAAAGGTGTCTGTGCTACAGACTGTGATACCTCATTTCCCAACCACTTCGGAACTAGTTAAATATGTTAATTTTATTTGTCTTTGTATTTTGATTTGAAAAACGTGTTTCAGTTCTCGTCGTTTGCTCAGTACTCTGCACACTTGCTTAAACTTGTATGAATCAAGCCACGTGACTTGTTTCTCATGTAACTTTTATTTTATTTTTTTATTTACTTTTATTTATTTTATTAATGACTTAGTGCACAATGATTCAGATTGACAATAGTCACTGCTCAGATCTCCAGATGAAAGTAACACAGGACAAGTATCTAATCTACTATCTCAAAGTCAGATTTATTTATGTGACCATTGTAATGTCCAGTCATGTCCTGTTTCTGAGAATGTAATGCAGCCCCTTCATGGTGAACATGTGTAGATCAGTTAGACTCTAGTGTTGCTCTGTGTGTTGGGGATGGATTGGTACCTTGTCTAGGCTTGATTCCTGCCTTGTTCTGATGAATTAGACTAAGCAAATATGGAATTTGAGTTATTGAGTGCTTTAGAGCTAGGTAATGGTGTTGACTTATCTGTGCTGGTTTGGAGTATTCCATTCAAATGCTGATAGTATATGCTAATGCAAGGCTACTGATAAACTACGTAGCTGAGGTAGGGGTCATTGCCTACGATTACTTGCAGTGTAATGAGCTGTTAATAATCAGACCGAGGTCGTAGTCGGAGAAAAAATAGTGCTGTCAGAAAAAATCTTATTCACATTAATAACATTTCTTTGCTTTTCCACATACAACTGTAAGAAATCACTTTTTAGTTAAAGTTGCATGACAGAGCCGTACGAGCTTCAGCAAAATGCTTTTGTTACCATTTAATAATTCAAGAACAGACTTCTTTGATGGAGAGTTGCCCATGTGATACCTTTTAAATGCAGAGTATTAGTTTTGTAGAAAGTTTCTTTAGAAACAATGTGCCATGACTGTTGAAGCCATTTCAGTACAAGTGAGATGATTTGAGATTTGTAAGATAACACGTTATTCTGCAGGAAGTGACCTTCAGACGATATTACACTATAAAGGGTTATAAAGGGATGGATATAGTCAGCTAGGCTGTGCTGTTTAAATGACGCTCAATTGGTATAAGGAGCCAAAAGTGTAAGAAAATGTTCCCCACATCATTACCCCCAGCGGCAACATAGATTTATACAACACAGATTGTTGATACAAGGCAGAGTGGATCCATACTTTCACGTTGTTTTATTCATGTTGTTCCAAATGTGACGGCAGAAATTGAAACTCATGAGAGCAGGCAACATTTTTTCAATCTTCTGTGTAATTTGGATAAGCCTGTGCGAATTGTAGCCTCAGCTGCCTGTTCATGGCTGAAAGAAGTGGCTCTCTATGTAGTCGTCTTTTGCAGTAGCCTATCTGCTTCAAGGTTTAATGTGTTGTACCTTCAGAGATGTTCTTCTGCGTACTTCAGTTGTAACGACTGGTTATTAGAGGCCCTGTTGCCCTTCTATCAGTCCAAACCAGTCTGGCCATTCTCCTCTGACCATTATCATTACTATCATTACTGGTCATTATTTTCTGTAAACCAGCTGTATTTTTTTGCTGTGTATAAAAATCCCACTAGTTCAGCACTTTCTGAAATACTCAGACCAGCCTGTTTAGCACCAACAACCATCCCACGTACAAAGTCACTTAAATCACCTCTCTTCCCCATGATGTTGAACTTCAGCAGGTCGTCTTGATCATGCGTACATGGTTCAAATGCATTGGAAAGATTGAGGGATTGCAAGGGATCGCACAATTGCTACCATTTGATTGGCTAATTACATATTTGCATTGAACCCTTGTACCTAGTAAAGTGGCCCAGTGTATGTAGTATACAATGAATTAAACAGTTACACCACCATCACCTGCCTGAATAGTGGACTATGGACAAGGGTTCCCAGCTTGTTGGATCCTGGAGCAATACCCTTAACCCACAGTTGCTTGAAATACAATATGGTATCAGTTTATGTGTCGCTCTGGATAAAAGCGTCTGTTTAATTACAGATTGTGCTACTTCATTTCCCGACCACTTCGGAATTGGTCAAATTTGTCTTTTTCATTTGTCTGATGCATTTTCATTCGAACAACTTGTTTCGGTTCTCGTCCTTTGCTCAGTACTCTGCACACTTGCTTAAACCTGTATGAGCTAAGCTGCGTTATTAACACAAATTAACACGATTTAGTGCACAATGGTTCAGACAATAGTTACTGCTCAGAGATCTCCACTGTGTTTATCACGTTTTACTTCATTTTTGAATCTACAGTAGACTGTTTTGTGTACAGCCTTTATTTTTTTGTGATTCCTTTATCAAGCAGAAAAAGCACCCACTTCCACCAGGTCAATCCAATCTAATCCAATCCAATCCAGCAGCACAGGACACAAGGTGGGAGCCTAGTCCTGAACTGGGTGTCTGTCCAACACGGGGCACATACGCACTCTCGCTCATTCACACTGGGACACTTTAGGAATATTAGTTGACCCAATGCAGGAATGCAGGAGGAAACAGGATTCTCATGCTGCTAGAATTGGGCATTAAGCTGCAATCATGTTGTGGTTCTAGCAGGAGTTGCAATGCCACCCTGGAAATGAGCATCGCCCTGGTGTCTGGGCTTCAGATTGACCTACTTAACTGCTTTCAGCAGGGCTGGCACATCATGCAATCACTAACACACACAAAACGTCACTTAAGTACACATTAACTTTCACATGCACACACACACACACACACACACATCAGTAGATCCCCTGGCTCCGGGCTGGAGTGGCTACATGATGGAAGCTTTGGTAGCAGAGCAGGGCTTCGACTGAAGTTTGTTTCTCTTTGATCAGGCTAAGTGGCTCGGCCATTTTTAGACACAGCTTTTAGAATGGACTTTCTCTTGTTATTTTCTGTATGCAAAGTGCCGAGTGCCTACTGGCATCGATTCAGCTTTATAAAAGGGGAATGAATGTCCAGTCCATCCCAATGAAAGACAGTGAAAAGCTCTTCATGTAGATGTGAATGTACTTGTATATGATCAATGTATTTATGAATCAGAGCTTTTGATCTTGATCATGCATAGATTACAAACTCTGACTTACACACTCCAATTATTTTAATTAAGTACACTTATTGACAATTTGATCAGTTCCACATATCATCTACAGTAGAAGCACTTTATAGTTCTACAATTACAGACTGATCTGTTTCTTTACGTAATTTGTTCGTCCCCTTTACTCTGTTCTTTAATGATCAGGACCAGCACAGGTTAGGTACTATATGGGTGGTGGATCATTCTCAGCACTGCAATCACACCGATGTGATGGTGGTGCAGTAGTGTGCGTTGTGCTGGTATAAGTGGATCAGACACAGCAGTGCTGCTGGACTGAAATTAGCCCAAGATCCAAATATGTCCAACCAGGGGTGTAGCACCAAAAGTTTGAGCAATCTTTCTCTCCACACACACATTGGTTTCAGTATCTATGTAAATCCTGTCTATAGGCATAATGATACATGTAGCTAAGTCATATTATTCCCAATCCCATCCTTAAAACCAGTAACCAAATGAAACATTTTGGCTCTTTTAATTTTTGGAATAAAATTTAATTTTTCATATAAGAACATTTAGAGTAGATAGGACAAGGACACACTTTTAATCCTGACATTTTACCAAAATGTCAATTTATCCTGACATTCACACAAAACAACACACACTAATATGTTGTTATCTTTATGTGTATCTTCCATTACTACCATTACTAACAAATGCTTATAAAATAATAAATAGGTAAAGTGATATTAGCTATTAATCCTTGTATTACACTGTAACATCTAACTTAAATTATATTTATGTAAATATGTTTAATTCATTTTTTACTAAACCATTTAACAAATGATTTCTTGAAAGTAGAAACACCTTATAACCATATTGTTGAACCCTACCGTATTTTCCAGGGCATGAACAAATGAGGTGCCCACTCTTTTATCCTGAGGGACAGTGGCTGCTTCTGAAAATAAGAGTGTGTATTTTTACCAGTTATTTGATGGGCTGAAACTAACTTTGTTGGGTTATGACAGCAGAAATACACTGCTTTACAAAAACATGATTGCTGGAATTCCTGTACTGTATACAAATAATGTAACATAACAGGACATTACTATAGCATATTAACAATTAAGAACACTTTAAGCCCCCCCAAGCAATGAGGGCCCTGGGTAGGCAAGTCCACCACTACCCTCTGTCCGACACAACTATGTGCAGCCCTATATACCTACAGTATCCTGTAGGCAGCGCTCTGTAAACACTAATGAAGGATTAGAGGATGTCTAACACAAAAGTGTCTCTGACTTTACACCCACTGCAGTAAGAATAATACCCTAATAGTACCTGTGGGAGTCCTAACCAGTAGAAAATAGAGTAAAGGGAGCTTTCATTGTACAGTACGTAGTAAACAGATGGAATACAGTCTGTGACTGTAGAACTACAGAGTGTAGAAACAAGGAGGTGTACATAAGAAAGTAATCAGTGAGTGTATATTGGTGGTATAAACTTATTTGCGAGTTGGATTGACTGAACAAACACCTCTCATTTCTTATGTAAATGTTTGAGTGATGGCTTCCAGAATAAACTTACTTTGTGCTTTTGCTCCCCACTGATGCACACCAGGCATGGAAAATACCCTGCATGCATGACAAGGCTGTAAAGGGATAGCACTCGACTGAGGAATGTTTTCACCCCGAAGAATTCCCTGCTCCGATATTTTGGGATTTGTGGTAGCAGTTGTGCAGACACAGCACTTTAGCAGCAGCCTCAGACCTAACCATGGTAAGATCGACTGGCCTTGGCTGCTTTAAGAATTTCTCCAGGGTTTATCAGCCTAATTTCAACACCAAACATTGACAGCCTTGCACTCCAGAGACCCAGCTGCTGCCAGTATGGAGTTTGTGCTCTTCTGTGTCTGTGTTTGTTTCCTTTCACAATATTTGATAGAATATCTAGACTGCCCAAGGAGGTTTGGGTCCCCCAATGTTTCTTCATTTCTATCTTTATATATCTATCTATATAATCTATCTTTATGGTGTTTTTCCTTACCACGGTCACTGTAGACTTACTCATATGGGCCTTTGGACCCAAATATTTTAAAGTTGCTTTTTATACAATGATGTGTTGTGAAAAGCACAATATGAATCAATTTAACTTTTCTTGGTGAGCCTTTCAAACAGTCTAGTGATAGTTTTAGAGATTTTCTGTTGCATATATGCTTTTTTTCTGGAACTCCACAACTGTGATCCTAAGACCTTTTTTCTTGACCGTTTTAAATAAATTGTCATATGATTAGCTTACTGCAGCTACAGTATATAAATTCTGAAGCTTTACTGTAGATATGGGCATTTTCACACAAGCAGCTATTTTTGTCAAAGACATTCCTTGACTCATAATAAACACTTATTTAATACACTCATATTTAATGCTTGAAATTTCCTAAACACTCTGTTCAACTTGAAAAAGTAAAACATAACTGAAAGAGATGCTTTAGATTCCAATGTGGATTTGTTTAAAAAAAATACTGACAAAGGTTTTTTATTCTCAGAGTAACTATATGTCTCATGTTTTAGGTTTAGGTTAAGCTAATTCACCAACAGAAGAATTCCAAATATTATAACTTTTTTATGCATCCTTACCAGAAGTGCCAATAGTTGTGGAGAGGATTATATTGCCTCTCATTATTTGTTATGGTTTATCCTGTGCTGGTAGGTGTTGCTGTTTCAGCAGTGAGGGAATGATCCACCAATCTCGCTTCCCCTTCCTCAGACACAGCCAGCCTTGCACCACTTTAACCTAGCACTGTTGGGTTTAGTTAATTCACTTTCATATCTATTTGATCCTGTACAGGGAGAGTCAGTGCCCAGCCAGTGGCATGGGGCCTAAAAGGTGGCAATCCATTATAGGGCACACACTCATATGCTAGGGGCCAGACCGCTCCACCTGGGCTTGAACCAGAATTTTCTCGCTGTGAGGTGACAGTGCCACACACCGTGCCACCCCGTTTGCATTTCTGTTCACTAATTATTTATTGCTAGTAACGTAAAAACAATGTGATTGTACACTGATTTAAAAGATCACACAGACTCAGATTTCGAAATACTAAACAAACAGGAAATAAGAGATTGAACTCTAAGACAGGAAATGAGCTCATTTGGATGAGTCATAAGTTTCTTCTGGGTGTTTATGAATCTCCTGGGCATGAGTCGCTGAGAAACAATCATACAAAGCTAAATCTACAGGTCCTCTGGATTTCATCAACAGGTGGAAATTCAAATGGCAATGAAAGACCAAATGGATAAGCTTTAGTAATGCAAGCCATGAATCTATTATGTAGCACAATGGCAATGACACATGCAGAATGAATCATGTAAAATATAATAGTGTTTTTCCCCGAAGGTGCTGACATTATACAGATTTGAACAGTCACCTTTCCAGATTTTCTCCATTTCAGCAAGCAGACTCATTAAATTCACATTACTCAGCCTCCTCCCCCTAAAATCTATATAGAGTATGGCCAAATCAATACTGCAAGGAGTCTGACATCATTATTCATTCTGCATGCCTGCCGATAACAAACACACTTGTTTTCTCAGACTTAGCAACTGCAACTAAACAGAACCATGAAGCTTTATGTGGCTGTCTAATTCTGTCTTTGCACACACTTATACACTCACTGATTACTTTAAGATACATATAATTTTCTTATATGCTAATTTACATTTTATTAGTTCCACTTACCATATAGAAGCACTTTTGTAGTTCTACAATTCCTTTTGTTTTTCGACATGCTTTGTTTGCCCCTTCTGTTCTCTAATAGTCAGGACCAGCACAGATCAGGTACTATTTGGGTTGTGGATCATTCTCTGCACTGCAGTGACATGCAGTGGTGATGCTGTGGTGGTGATGTGTTAGCGTGAGTTGTGGTGGTAGGGTTGGAGCAGACACAGCAGTGCTGCTGGAGCTTTTAAACATCTCAGCATCACCACTGGACTGAAAACAGTTCACCAGCCGAATTGTCCAGCCACCAGCATCACAACTGCAACAACAGATGAGCTCCTGCCTTCTGTACCTGATCCACTCATTCCAGCACAACTCACAGTAAAACACAGCACCACCACATTAGTGTCAGCGCAGCACTGAGAATGATCCACCACCAAAAATGTGTATAAAAAGTATTGATGCAACCTTGTACTTGTGAATTGACTTGTTAATAGCTCTCAGTGATGATGCAACGTTCAGTCAAAACAACTAAATCCTAGCCCACTACTATGAAGACCTGAGTTTGAGACTCAGCGGTACCGCTGGCCTCATCACATACTACGTAGTTACCCAATTTCCTGTGTCTAAGGGAACAAAAGAAATAGACTACCACCATTAGTTTCTGTATTGGCCTTCAGTGAGCAAACATATTCTGGCCGATGAGCTATATTATAGATAAGCAGACGTTATATCAGTCTGAGTTATTTCTTTAGGGTTAACTTTGACATGTTTACACATTTTTAGTCAATTTAATATGGTTACCAAAATATTATTTCTTGGTGGGGTGCAAATGTACTACTGTACATTTCCTGCAAGGTCAGGAAAACCAGTAAAACATTACAGAACAATACAAAATGTAATATATTAAGCTTTTAATGGTCCCAAAGACAAATTTGTTTGGTCAGAAAGAATTAGCAAGAATTAAGGATGCACTCCTGATACCTGTGCCACTATTTGCTTATTTATGATTGCTTGCGGCAGTTAACTGCTGGACTGCTTTCATAGTCTTCGTGTACATGAAAATATTTACTTATGCGATATAAAAGACAAAGCTAACACATCTAGTGCTTTAAATTGTTTTCCTTTTTTTAAATAAAGATTAATTGTTAGTTTGTAATCTGCCACACCCATAGACAGAACTAGAAGTGATGGATGTCTACATGTTATAGATTTTTGGGCCCCAGGGTAAATGACTGAAGATATCTACTTTTAATAAGGCATCATGTTGGGCTTCTTTAGGTCATTTGCAGCTTTTCTTAAACCTACTCTAAGACTCTAAAGGCACAGCAAAGTACTATTTCACTATCAACTATTAAGAAATTAGGCCAAAACAAAAATGTACTTTTTGTCAACTGTCAGCAAGAATCAAAACAATAACCAGAAGTTTGTCTAATGCAGGTTTGATTTATTTGTCTGGCAGATGTGTTAAAATGTTTTATTCAGAGTAGTTAAGCAGAGGATGATGAATCATGATTTGAGTTACATGCTGATTGACCAGAGAGGGATCTTTAAAGATCTGGTTAAAGATTCATCTCTACTAGCATTTAAGCATGGAGGCAGAGGTGATAGATGTGAGGAGCTTATTCAGCTGCTGGTACTGGTGAGCTGCTGCACAGTGAAAAAGGTCAATTCATGTTTTGGATTACCAGAAATATTGCAGAAAGGTGTCCCACCGTAGACAAGTTTCATTCTAAATAATGATCACATGAATGATCACGTTATTTTTGGGCAGCATAGTGGCTTGGTGGATAGCAGGTTCAATCCCAGGGTGGAGCGGTCTGGATCTTTACTGTGTGGAGTTTGCATGTTCTCCCCATGTCTGCGTGGGTTTACTCTGGGTACTCCATTTTCCTCCCACAGTACAAAGGCATGCATGTTAGGTTAATTGGCGTCTCTAAAGAGGCTCTGTGTGTATGCCCTATGATGGATTCGTGCCCCATCTAGGGTTGTTCCTGCCATTGGGAGTTGCCCAGAGTTGCAAGGTGGGAATCGACTAGCCCACAACCCTGTGTGGAATAAGCAGAAGATAATGGTTGGATGGATGGACATGTTATTTTTCAACAAGACAATGCCCTGCTTACACTGCGAAGATCCCAAGATGGGGCTTGGTTAGAGTCCAGAGTTGAACCCTGTAGATACTTTGATCTCACATTAAACACACACTGGAAAACATTTAGCAACTATTCATCAGCTGTTTAAAACAATTACCATTGACCAGAAAAAATGGCTCTTCTTTCTGTAAAAGTTGTCTGCAACTTTACCAACTTAAGACTTAAACATATAATTAGAAGTGAAATGTTTCAGTTTTGGGTTTAATACATTTTGCAGGAGTGTGTGCATATACACCCACCAATCACTTTATCAGGGTCACCTCATTGTTTCTGCACTTATTGTACATTTTATCAATACCATATGGAAGCACTTTGTAGCTCTACAGTTACAGGCTGCTTCTCTACATACTCTGTTTGTTCCCTTATCCTGTTCTGTCAGGACCACCACCACTACACGGCTCAAATTATTTATTATTTGTTGGGATTCTGGGATAGACTAATTTTTGTGAGCAGTATATATGGTTGGGGATGATTCTCAGTACTCCAGTGGCTCTAATGTAATGGTGGTGTGTTTATGTTCGTTGTGCTAGTGGGAGTGGATCAGATACAGCAGTGCTGCAGGAGTTCAGTCACTGTTCCCTTTATTAGACAGGATGCTGGTGGCTGGACATTTGGAATATATTATATGGTGGAATATTTTTAGTCCAGCAGTAACACTGAGGTGTTCAAAACCTCCTGCTGCAATGCTGTTTCTGATCCACTTATACCTGCACAACACATATTAACACACCACAACCACATCAGTGCAGTGTTGAGATTGATCCCAAACATTTACCTTTACATTTACATTTACGGTATTTAGCAGACGCCCTTATCCAAAGGCCTTGC
This sequence comes from Parotocinclus spilosoma, assembly GCA_033117975.1. Lineage (NCBI taxonomy): Eukaryota > Metazoa > Chordata > Actinopteri > Siluriformes > Loricariidae > Parotocinclus > Parotocinclus spilosoma. The sequence goes on from JAVSBV010038358.1 coordinate 10,659, forward strand.
TTAAGGGCCCAACTGGGGCAACTTGACAGAGGTGAGATTTGAACCCTGGTCTATTAGGTCCAGAGTCCAGTACCTTAACCTTAACTGTATCTGATCTGTACTGGTCTTGATTATCACACAGCATAAAGGGGACAAAGTATGTAGAGAAACCGATGGACTGCAGTATTTGAACTACTTTTAACTACAAAGTACATCTATATGATATTGCAGACAAACTATTAAATTTGTGTTTGTCATACAACTATAAATCATTAACCTCGGATGCTTTTATATTGAAATCTTACTGTGACATAAACCATTAGTTGTGATATTCTTACATTAATGCAATTTAAAGGACAAAGGTTTATATTAATGTAAAATGCAAAACAATTATAATAATACTATTATAATGTATATATAATAATGTATATGGTATACAGCTGAGGACTCTCTCTCTCTCTCTGTCTGTCTCTCTCTCTCTCTCTCTCTCTGGCTCTCTCTCTCTATGTCTCTCTATCTGGCTCTCTCTCTCTCTATGTCTCTCTATCTGTATCTCTCTCTATGTCTCTCTATCTGTATCTCTCTCTCTATGTTTCTCTATCTGTCTCTCTCTCTCTCTCTGTCTCTCTCTCTCTCTATGTCTCTCTATCTCTCTCTCTCTATGTCTCTCTATCTGGCTCTCTCTCTCTCTATGTCTCTCTATCTGTATCTCTCTCTATGTCTCTC
>JAVSBV010038369.1:0-11363 GCA_033117975.1 Parotocinclus spilosoma
AATCGGACCAGCCGGTTATTAGGACCAAAACGATCGCGTCCCGATGTGGTCCCATTAACCGGATTCGACTGTACTTATTTGCAACGTGTTCATATTATAAGACAAACTTCCGGATTCTCCACAAACAAAAAGGTGGCAGTAAAATCAGACACTTATAGGATTCACAATCAGTTTATCAACAGTCATCCCATAATCCAGAGATGACTGGTTTGCACAGAACCATTACCTCAACTGGAATGCCACAAGTGAGCCACGGCCAGAAAAAAAAGCTGGCCTCACAGTCATGTTCCAAAATCTAGTGAAAAGCATTTTTAAAGTCTTTTATTGCAGCAGAACCCAAACTATTACCCATGATTTGGATACGTCCACAAACTTTTGTCTATGATGTGTACGTATTAATGTACATTTCGGCCATAGTTTGTAAGAGGGGCAATTTGACACCCCTGCATAAAAAGCATGTTTTTATTGATTTGCAATGAATACATTTTTTGGTTAATCACCCAGTCAATCATACGTAGAGGTGTCCAAATCTTTAGAATGTGTTTTCTAAGTACAACAATTATATACAACATATGTGGTAGCCTAGCGGTTAAGGTACTGGATTATTGACCAACAGGTCCAGGGTTTAAATCCCACCTCTGCCCTCGCTGGGTCCCTGAGCAAGGCCCTTAACCTATAATTGCATGGATTGTAAGACTGTATTAATTGTAAGTCGCTCTGGATAAGTGATGTAAATGTGAAGGTAAAATTGACCAAAGCACATCGTTTGATGAGGTGTGTGCAAAATTTTGCATATACGTATTTATAGGAGTAACATTGTAGTTTGTTGGCATGGGGTCAATATTTGTTTTTAACTGTTCTAAGCGTGTAGTGAGCTGACTTTTTTTTTATGTTTTTATGTCTAGTTTTAGACCCACTTTGGGCTCTGGAGCCTACCCCAGAATTCAAAGTAAGGGTCCCCATCTCCTCGCCCTCAAACACTGTCCAGTGGACACCACTGGGACTCGAACCCGAGTTACTGCGGTGGTGTACTTTAATTATTTCACTGTTGCTCAAATTGACAACAAATTTTCATTCTGTAAACTAGATAATTAAGGTCCATGTCTTATTACTAATACTTCAATCCACCACTGCTTGCTTGTGTACAGCTGTTCCTCTTACACATTCAGGAAGATTCATCACAGTATTTTTTTTTTTACACTAATGGAAAACACAGGGCGAAATCACATGTGTGTGACTGGCCATAAGAAAGAGGAAGGGAGCTGCAAATAGACGCTTGAGTAATTCTGGCAAATCTGTGTTCATCCGGCACAGCAGTATCGATATGGAGAAGTGGGAGGAAAAGATTGACTGCATTCAGTGCAATTTTCGCTCAACAACCTCTGTTTTTACAGCTTTGAAAAAGAAAATTACAGGTCAAATCAATAACTTAAAAGAAAAATGTGCTACAATAATTCATTATCTTCCGCTTAATCCACACGGGGTCTGGGGCCAGCCGGTGCCCACTCGGCAACTCTGGGCGCAAGGGCAGGAACAACCCTAGATGGGGCGCCATGCCATCGTAAGGCACACACACTAAGGGCCACTCTAGAGACACCAGTTAGCCTAAAACGCATGTCTTTGGACTGTGGGAGGAAACCAGAGTACCCAGAGTAAACCCACACAGACACGGTGCTGCCGGCTGTGCTACAATGGGATCGAATATTAAAAGCACATACAGGAAAAAAGCTTTTCAGCCCAAATCTGCCTTACAGCAAAAACAAGAACTAATGATCATACATCACATGACCTAACAGCTGGCAGAGAAACGCGATCACACCGCCTGTTCATACCTTATCCGAATTGTTCGCTCTCAACCCAGAAGATCATAAAGAACATAAAAAAGCCTGATTTAATCCGAATTCAAACCAAATCCAAAGGTAACTCAGGACAGAGCAAAGGTAGAACGACATGCACCGAAAAAGACTGACACCGAAATGGAGAAACCACTGCAAAAATTTCCATTTTTTAAAAGTGTCTCTGTTTTTACTATTAGTAGAATTTTCATGTGTTTGAGTGAAATTGAAAAATGTGTTTTATTCTATAAATCACGGACATTTTTTTTTTAAAGAAACATGAACAAAAGTGCGTTTATTTACTGTAAATATCAACGGATCAAAACAACAAGGAAATAAAATGTTGAAAATGTATTGTTAGAGGCATTTTAAAACAATAAAGATATTATTATAATGGATATAAAATGCATAGAAACGTAAAACGCGTTTGGCCCGCTTCACTGTGGTCACATGACCATCACGCCGGCGACACGGATCAAGGTTTTGCACAACAACAATCAATGCGATTCGTGCAAAAAAAAAAAAATCACGCAAACACTAAAACGCAAACAGTACAATGAATTAATTGTAAATCATAGCGTGATCGTGAGAAGCTCGTGCGCATCCAAGGTTACACGATGCAACAGAGGACAATTCGGCATCATCTAAAAACAGCTAAATACACAGCCTAGAGTTCATCCATGTATAATAACAATAATAATAATTATTATTATAGTGGTCATTTTATAAATGCCGTATTTAGGAACAGATCTAGCTGTCAACTGACGGTGACGGGACCGAATCGAGCTCGTTAGCTTAGCTTTCCACTGCAATCCAATCCTACAGGCCACAAGCACAACAAAACAAAACAAAGCCGAGGGCTGGATTCCAAACATACACAACCACGTTACACAAATGTTACACACCTGAAACGATGAGAAGGATAAAAGAGAGCTGCAGCCTCGAAAACAGAGGAGAAATACTGCGACTAGGAAGCAGGATCAGCTGACTTCATTCACTCTACGTTTGTAGTGCGGGGATAAGGAAAGACACAGCACAACGACCCCTAGCGGATCTCTGGCTGTGTGACGAATAAACAGCGTAGTTTTTTTTTTTTTTACATCATCATTTATCCAGAGCGACTTACATTTAATGCAGTCTTACAATCCAAGAAATTGTGGGTTAAGCACATGACCTTGCTCAGGAACCCAACTGTGGCAGAGGTGGGATTTGAACCGTGGACCTTCAGGTCCATAGTCCAGTACCTTAACCACTAGGCTACCACAGTCCCAGTTGGCAGTGTTGGTGTTGTTGGTGAGGGCGTTTAATCTAAAACATTTTCTTATATATGGGACTGTGGAGGCTTAGTGGTGAAACTACTGGGCTGTGGACCAAAAGGTCCAGTCTGGTTCTTGAGTAAGGCCCACAGCTGCTTGGACTGGGACACTGTATCAGTTATAATCACCCTGGGTGAGGTTCTAGGTTCTAATTCGCTGAACATCAATGTCTGTAATAGGTAGGGTTCATTCTTGGCGTGCACATTCCTAAGAAAGATTCAGCCACACGTTAATGAGAATATTAAATATTACATGTTAATAGAAGGTTACAGTTAAGAAGTCTGATTGCCTTGGGGATGAAGCCAGACTTTCAATCATCAATCAAACTTCTTAACTGTAACAGCTCACACAACACGTGCTAATAATGATAATAAAATAATAACAAATACAATCGAATAATAACACCCCCCCCCATTACATTCTATACTTTTATATTTCACACTACAATTTATTTTTCAATTTTTCTCCCATTTCTGTGGAATTGTAATTTGTATTGTTTGTTGAAAGTATGTTTTAAAGTCTTAGTATTTGTCTTGCACATTGGAGTTTTAGAGAACCGTAATCTCGTTTAGCTATGCACTGCTGTGTGTAGTGTAAAAGACAATAAAGTTACTTGTTCATTTATTCATTCATTCATTCATTCATTATCTTCTGCTTAATCCACACAGGGTCGCGGACCAGCCGGTACCCACCCGGCAACTTTGGGCGCAAGGGCAGGAACAACCATAGACAGGGTGGCAGTCCGTCATAGGGCACACACACACTTTAAAGACACCAATTAACCTAACATGCATGTCTTTTGGACTGTGGGAGGAAACCGGAGTACCCAGAGTAAACCCAGCAGACAAGGGGAGGACATGCAGACTCCATAGAAAGGACCCAGGCCGCCCCACCATGGGATTGAACCCGGGACCTTCTTGCTGTGAGGCCCCCAGGCCCCTGTGCTGCCCCTGAGAATATGTTATTACAGTTAACATTACAGTATTGTAGTCAGGGAGGCACAGTGGTGCAGGTGCTTAGGGCAGCTCCACAGATCTTTGGTTTGTTCTGATAAACATGCTTTGCACAGTAAGGCAAACGGCAGCTGATCCCAACGCTGGTGCTCCAGCTAACAGGTCTGAATGCACAACTTATACATAATATAATTTGCCCTTGCTTCCCTAGCCTTTCCAATCTTAATCCTATATAGAATATCCCTGGGATGAGGTACAACAGCCTCTTTGAAGCATGTCAGTACCCCTGTTTGATTTGCACCACTACAAAAACCTGTCCTGTCTGCATTGGTTATTGTTCCTACAAAACAATTTCAGTGCCTAGTGCAATTGCTGCAGGTCTGAAGGCCAAAGGAGGTCTAGCTTGGGTTGGGTGTCTCTAATGAAATGACCATTTAGTTTATATCAAAACAGTAATCTAAATATAGAGAGGGTTAGTTCTCTATTGCTGTAGGAACTAATATAAACTCCAGCAAAACGCATCTATCATTTGTGTCACCTTACAAATGACTGAAGTGGACTGGGAGTGAATCGGACTAAATGCTGATCACAACGCTGGAAGCAAAACTGGTCCGTACATTATGTTCTAATAGTTGTTAAAGGGATATGGGTGGAGTCATGATTTAGCAGGATTGTGGCCTGGGGCAAAGAGCCTCTTATTTGCAGTTTTCACTTTGGATCAGAGAGTACCTGGTGTGTGGAGAGGTGTCAAGAGTTTACCTGCTGAATGAGAGTAGGTAAAGCAGGCATCCAACGCTTTTCTTAATTTCTTACAATATGCTCTAGTTTGTACCTGAGATTGCAGGTGTAATACCAGATACTAAAACAAACACCGCCATGAAACAGCTTTCACAGCGCACTAACATTAATTACAAAATATAACCAAGGCTCAATGACCAACCTCGGTGTCCGACCTCACAGTCAAATCCTATAATCTAGTAAAGTGAGTGGGAGTCATGAAGTCAGTGGGTTCTGACTGGCGGCGCGTTCACACGCTGCGGCTTGTCTCTCTCTCTCTCTCTCTCTAAATTTGTAATCTTAATTTTTCTTATTTTCTAATTTATTTATTTTTCTGACTTTTTTATTTTTAATCAATATCAGAGATTACATAGTGTGTATATACACACACTCTACTGCATATGCCACTTGTCAATATCAGTAAACATACTTTATACAGTAATATTTCACTGATACCATAATAACTATTTATTCTTATTGTTTATTTATGTTTACATCATGTTTAATGTTGCACCAGGAGTCTGAGAGTAACGTAATTTCAAGCCTGTGTAGGTTCTGAACAAATTGCAGATTTGACAATAAAGTTGACTTTGACTTTGACTTGAAAACGTTTTCACAGAAGAGTGAAGGCTGTCGTAGGAGGGCAAATCCATTATAATATTATGTTTTCAGATGTAACTTTTGAATGGTTAAAAGCTTTTGGCTATATTAACATGACTATATAGTGGCATAGCAGTTATAATCCAAGGTTCAAGCCCCAGATCTGTCAAGCTGACACTGTTGGACACTCTTGAGAAATTTCCTTAACCCACCATTGTAAGATTGCACCAATCAGTGCGAGTCGCTCTGGATAGGGACGTCTGTGTCCTGGCTAAATGGAACTGTAAGTTAGCTGTGTTGCCTAATAAAAAGAAATCAGAAAATAAAATACAATACATAAATACACAAAGAAGTGATTGTCGCCTGGTTATGAGAGTTCTCCCTATCAAGATGTTGACCACTCATCAGGAGTGAAACTGTACATCGAGGAGGGATAAACGAAAAACAAACTCTCAAATAAGAGTGCAAGGTTATATCTATTGTTGCTTTAAAATGTTTTCTGAATGACTAAATGTTAATATAAATGCACCTGAATAATTCCTTCTTGGAACCCAGATTACACCTGGCAACCACCCTGACCATGACCATGACCATGATCAAATGGTGGGGCGATTTTAGTACAAAACAAAATTCAGGCATAATGTCTGTTAAAATCAGTATTTGTAAATTGGTGCATTTCGTTTAGAATTCATGTATACTGATACCTTTATTTTGATGCTCAAACCCCACTAACGTAAGTTCTCTAACCTCTAACCGTAAAAATACGGAGAACGGGCAGTATTCATCCCACCCGTTTTAAAATGTGTCGCTCCTTGCACTGGATTGGCTGACAGGTCATAGAACGTACGTCAATCAAACCCTCAGCCAATCGTAGGGCAAACAGCGGCACCGTTATATCCAATGTCACTTTGGAAGGCGGGGTTTGTCGGAAAACGGGTGTGAAAAGAACACTGTGCAAGTTGACAGGAGCCGAGCAAAGTGAGGACTAGCGACATACATGTGGAGGCAGCGAGAGTCCGTCCGTGCCCAAAGTTCGCACTCATTTCTCTTTTATTTTGTATTTAGTAAATATAACGGCTACCTCTGTAGTTTTTCATCACAAATAAGATTGTGATAAACATGAAAGGGTGAGTAAAAACGTCTCCGTTTATCCTCTTAAAGCTATCTAAAGTTTTCCCCCCTCGTCTCTTTTTTTTTCAAGAGCGGGAGGGCGGGGGAGCTGAGCTAGCGATGCTAAGGCTAACTACCTGCGAAAGAATTTACTAACACTGGCACGCCTTAAATCTTATTTAAACACGACTTAGCTATGCAAAGTAGTATTATATTATATATTCTGCTGTCCTTTGAACAAACTGAACCTATTTAGTTTGGCTAGACCTTGTATTGGAGCTAGCTTAGCGTGTTCTTGTGTCGAAAAGGAGGCAGCGTTCCAAACCGCGTACTCGTGTTCTAAATAGTGTGGCAGAATAGTATTGGTAGTGTACTAATCTGACCTGCCACCTAGTACGGCAGTGTGCGGTTTGGGACGCAGTCGAAAGCTGAAAAAATGTTGAGTCAGACTATGAAAAGCCAGGCTAGCATGGTTAGCTGGCTACCTTTGCTAACAAGGGATGTTTTTTTTGTTTGTCCGCGTATTAAAAAAGATGGAGCTTTAAAAAAAAACATGGGGCTTTATTATTTTGAACACTAAATTAGTGAAACCCAGAATGCTTCTGACACGGGTTTGTGTCTATAGTAGGTAGTATGAGTAAACCCACACTGACTAGTCAGCTAACTGAAGATACGTAGTGCACCAGTTATTCTGTCCACACTACAAAATATACTGACAACAAAAAGGAATAAAATATCCCCTCGTTTTTGGGAGCAGTGCACTTAACAGGTGTGAATGTCCCGCAGAAGGGTTTCAGCACGGATTTTCCAAAGTTTGTTACCAGTTCTGGCTGAGACACGAGAGAACTGGGCAGTGTTTTAGATTCAATGTAAACCTAAAATCAATTTGCATGATGTTTGCTCACTTTGGCTTTGTTACCTCAATTCTACTTTCTTCTCCGTTAGAAGACTGAATAATCACAGCACTTTCTGTAGAAATCAGTGTGATAGTTGTGCTCAGATCGCATACATGACAAATAAAAAGCGATTTGTTGGGACTGTGGTGGCCTAGTGGTTAAGGACTATGGACCAGAAGGACCAGGGTTCAAATCCCACCTCTGCTACAATTGGGTCCCTGAGCGAGGCCCTTAACCCACAATAGCTTGGATTGTAAGACTGTATGAATTGTAAATCGCTCTGGATAAGGGCCGTCTGCTAAATAATGTAAATGTAAATTTGTTAAAGTGAGTAAAGATGTTTTAGTACGTCTTAGTGTGTTTAGTAGGGTTAAGGTTAAACTAACTAAGCCCCTAGAAACCATTTACATGACACGAGCAAGCAGTTTTTGAATTAAGCCAAAAAAGTGGCAAGTAAACCGTCAATTAAGCGACACTATCATTAATCAGCAGCACCATAAGCGCCTCTCAAATGAAACCGTCCCAGACAATACCTGAATTGGGGGACTCCACGATTAACATTGTGCAAAATGACACTCGAAATAATATCGCGTCTCGGTGATAACGCTCAAAGTATGCCGCTCGGTGACAAAATAAGTGACTCGAAGATAAATGACGATACACTGTCTGAAATGAACAACTCTCGAATTACATTAAACGACTCGGTGACAAACGGTGCTTCATGAACTGAGTAACATTCTTCCAATCATCAGTAATGTTTGATACATAAACTTTAGAAAAGCTTATGTATGTATCATGTTTGTATGATGAAATATATCATGAACAAAATAATATAACTTGTAGCTACTGTCGTGTCTTTTCCAAAGTTTTATAAAACGTTAAAATCCATATTAAGCATCAGTTAGTGGACTGGAACCCTGATATTAACGTTCCTGCTGTAATGTGTGACGTATTTTATTTCTAACGCACTCATTGAATCTAGTAAGTTAACCGGTATTATAACGAAAATTGGCAAAAGTACTTCTAAATGCCATTTTTTACTGATGTTCTCCATTTCAGTTTTACTTAGAAGTTTGTTATAAATCAGTGGCTGTTTGTACATTTGACCATAGATATGTTTTATAGATGTATTTTTGTTTTTATTGTTGTTTAATGCTGGCTAGATGAGTTAAAAAAATACAGTGAATAATTATGATTATATACACTGCTCACAAAAATGAGTATGAAGCAGTTAAAAAAAAGAAGCATTTGACTTTTTTATTAAACAAAACAATCAGAGAGGCAACTGAAAAGTCCAAAGTTTTTCCGTTATGCACATGAGATGCAAACTCAATTATAGTGATTGAGTAGTAAGTGATATAATCATGGGGGTAAATTCAACAGAAACATGTCAGACTGGACCCAGAGTGCCCCCACATTGTGTTCAGTAGGGTGTATGGTCACCCCGGAGTGCCAAAACACACCGACAGTGATGGGGTATGGACAGGATCAGATTATCCAGCAGATCTTCTGGGATCCTCTTCATATTCATTTTGAAATATCACCTCATTTTTGTGAGCAGTGAATTTCAATAATTAAATATTAATGTACAGTTATAAGTTTTATAGCAGATGGTCAAAGAGAAACCGTTTTGCTGTTTTAGTACTGTAGTCAACCTTGTAAACACCAACCTTTCCTACTCTGTGCCCAAAATGAACTCTCTAAAATGAACACCGCTCCAACCGTTTCAAATTTAGAGTAATACACTGCTCACACAAATTATTGAATTTTTAAACATCCCCTAATTTTTTGCATTTCTTATCCACTGCATGCGGAACATTATCATCAAAACTGTATGAAAACATTATTTTATAACATCATTATTTTTCTGTGAAACTTTTAACAGACTGTGGTGGCCTAGAAGTTAAGGTACTGGACTATGGACCAGAAGGCCCAGGGTTCAAATCCCACCTCTGCCACAGTTGGGTCCCTGCGCAAGGCCCTTAACCCACTTGGATTGTAAGATTGTATTAATTTTCGCTCTGGATAAGGGCGTCTGCTAAATAACTAAATGTAAACAGATTGGTTGGAATGTTAAAATCTTATACCAGGTTTTTTCTTCAGAAGGTGCATTATTTTTGCTTAATGTTGGATTAAATCTCTAGCCTGGCTTTCCTAGATGGTATGGCTTTGCTTTTTCGTTTCTCTGCATCAGGTGAAATTTAGTGTTAGAGAAATTTGGTGTAACCAACGATTCAGAGGCACCGGTAGGGTGCGTTTCTTAATATTTTTTTCATAAATATAAATTTTCTCTGCCGGTTTTCTTATTGTATCGGTCAGTTGCTATTCAGTTTATTTAAATTCTTAACCGAAGCTTAAATGTTTTAATGAGAAGGTTGTAGTTTCTCTGTTTGTACTTTGTCATACTGGTGTTAATGCACTTGCATACAGTGCTAAGTGATAAACGCATCCTGCATTAGTAAACGGTTTCTTTTCCTTGTTGAAATACTTCTTAGGCCACTCTAATTTAAGCGTCTTCACTTGTTGCCCTTGCGTTATCTTATCCCTACTCCATGCTATAGGAATGGTGACCTAAATTTGCAGCTGTGCAGGTTTAGCATACAGTCACCCTATAAATACCACTGTCATTCCACCAGTGGTGTCAAGTGGAGGCAAAACAATCCAGGCACGTTAACCTGCTCGTGTGTTCATGGAATGCTCCAGCGTTTTGGGATCTAAACACTGTTCGCTGCATTCTTTAATCTAAAGGTGAAAATAATGTTCTAATAAAGCGCCCCTGGACTGTCAAGCAATGAAAATATTTGAAAGTGATAACCCGTGATTAATCACGTTTTTGGAACTAATAAACACAGCCTGACAAGTGGACAATGTAAGCTTAACCAGAATGCATTTATTAATGATAATACCTCGAGGTCGGACTCTTTGATGGAAATTGCTTCCACAGGGTAATAAGCAAAGCCGTATAAAGAGGTTTTCCAAACTGTTTACAGTTCTGTTCTGGGTAGGCTGATAGTACTGTGTGTGTAAGATGTACTGCTCACAAGATTTAGGGGCTATTTCATAAAGAATTTGTATGTAGAATGTGGGAACAGAGAACCATTTGGGAAAACAGTCCAAAAATGAGGTGCCTCATATTACAAACAAAGCCAAAAATGCAGAGAACAGTGTTTATAAAAAAAAATAACGCTGTTAGTGTTGTTGCTGGACTGATTAAATGATCGTAGTAGTGATAGCGTTCTGTTTATTTCAATGAAGTTCGGATACAACGATTAGTGGGGGAAAAAAAGTTTTATTTTTTTAGTTTGATTTTATTTGCTTTGAAACTGTTGTTTGTCGGGTGCTTGAAGTGTGGGGAGACAAAGTGCCCTGTAAAAACATACGTTTTTACTTTGAGTTTTTGTGTCCTTTGCGAGATCAAAAAAGTCAAACTAACTAAATGTTTTGCAATTGTACTTTAATTTTGTGCTGTTTCACAATTGTTTGCTCGCCTACATCTCCAGAACATCATGAGCTGCGTCCCATTTCGGGGGCTGCGTCTTTCGAAGGTCGTTGTCTTTGAAGTCGTTTTCTTTGAAAGATGCGCAGACCTCAGTAAAATCCGAATCGAAAAGAGAGTCTGGTGTACGGCAGACTTCCACTTTGCCTCATAGCACGCAGTGATTGTTGGCCTACGTAGGGATATACAGTCCATTCCGGTTAATAGGACCACATCAGGACGTGATGGTTTTGGTCCTAATAACCGGCTGGTCCCATTAAACGAAGATGCCCTATGTTACAAGACAGGACGTGCTATGTAATTTATTAAATGTTTATTAAACCTTTATTGTGCGATTTACACGTATAGCGAACGTACAAACAAGAACTACTGTTGCTTAC
>JAVSBV010038380.1:0-11362 GCA_033117975.1 Parotocinclus spilosoma
CTGTGTGTTGCTGATATGGCCAATGATGCTGATAGAGACATTAAATAAGGCAAATAAACAAACAAACATTGTAATAGTTACAAAAAAATTATCAAAATCAAAAAAAAGTTGCATTGAGTCGGGTGTGTTTATAGTTTTAAGAAGTTAAATTTTTTTTTGCATTATTATGTCATTTTTTGTCGCATTTATCATACCGTTCACATAATGACGAATATATTGCATTCACATAATATATTACTTTATATCTATTTGTGATTTGTGTATTTCACCTTTCATGTTTTAGACATACTGTATGATGCACAGCTGTATTAAAAAATGTTATAAGAAACTTCATGCAAATACTTAATCACAAAGCAGAAAAGGACGAGCAGATATGATCACGGATAAAGAAACTGTTTAACCAAATTTCGTTGTAATGTAGACAGTTAAACAGGCATTTATATAGACTTGCCACTTAAAAGTATGGTTTATTTTAATCGTTTATACCTGTTGTACGTGTTAGTCCTGCATTAGTTCTTGTTTTTCTCCATTGTTGTGGTCTAGTGGTTTTCTCATGGTTTGCAAAAACATACCAGTAGGTCAAAAAGCATTTCTGCTGTCATCAGATTGAATTTAACTCAGCCTACATTATACTGCACCCCATTAGGGTTTTATAAAGTCTCCACTGATGTACACTCTGTACAGGTTAATGTCCACCCATATAACACTGACATCATTGAAAGGGGAGTTTCTAAATACAGGAACCAGATAGGGATTTAAGAATATTAAATAATGTATACTGGACTCCCACTATCTGAATATTCATTATCTAAATAATTTCCAAGAATAAAGACATTCATATGGCATGAGTTGACTGTATACTGTAAATCACCTGCTCACAATTGTTTACTGTGTGTCCCTAATGTGTCCCTAATGTATGTCAACAGAATGGAATGACAGTACATGGTAGACATGGAATAGATGGTAGTACATGGCTTGCTTGATGTTAATGAGATTTTAACGAGTAATCTGCAAAAAAGTGTTTATAACGTTGTGTCAGTGAATGACTCAGATGATAACTGATGTTTAGAATCTGAGATAAACTAAAATGTTTAGGGTATTAGGTCAAGTTTCTAAAACAGGCAACTGAACCATTGCATGGGTTACCAGTGTACAATAACAACAAGCCATATGGAGACATATCATACTGGGTAAGTGCTGGAAATCAAGTCTATCTTTTTCATATTGTAGCACCCCCATTTTGTAGACAAGACTACTCCCTCAGGATGTATTACTACAGGGTGTATTACACTCAGCCTGCGCTGGAAGCAAAATATCCAGGTTACACTCCACTCAGTCCCTGTTGGACTCACCTATTTCTCCTTGCACTGCACCCAATCCTGGTTGTGCTTCACCCAGACTTGGACTGCATTCGCTTTGAACTGCACCATATTAAAGTGGTGTTCTAGCCAGTTTTTGTTGGAGTGCACCCAATTCAGGTTATTTTACACAGTCTGTATTGGACTACACCCTGTTCAGGTTGGGTTCCACCCATTCTCCGTTGGACTGCACCCTCTCCATGTTGGAATCCAGGGTGTAATCAGGTTGTATTCCATCCAGAAGGGATTGCACAACCTGTCCAGGTTGGATTTCACCTAGCCATTCTGGGATATACTCCACATCTAGCATGACTCTCACCAGGATACGTGTTCGACCTCATACAGTTCTTAAAGCTAAATATATGAATGGGATGGATGACAAAGTAAAGACTAAATGTTTTACTCTGTTAAATTAATTTCACAATGATGAATTACCCAGACTCTGCATTGTTTGGAGAACATTTCACCCAGGCACGCAGTATTGTGTAATAGATGTGCTGTGTTTCTTTGTAGGGGTATTTGCAGTTAATATACAGATTACAGTTAGGACCATGTTTCCCATGCCCTGAAATCTCTTTAATATATACAACAACTGCTGTAATTCTTTCAGTGTCTCAGCCCTTAGTGTGTCCCAGTCTGCCTCTATCTGACTGGCACCCTGCCCCATCTTGAGCCAGGAAATGGACTTCCTGTGAGGATGTGGTGTGTGAGAGCACAGCACGGAGGACAATCTTCCCCGACATTCTCACCCGGGCTGCAGCACCTGTGCTTCCTTTGTTCCAATGGTTCAAAAGATCAGTCTGCTATGGAAAGCTTTACGAAAAGACGTTACTCCCTGTAAAACCTCTAGAAAGCCATTGATGCTGCACAAGGGGTTATGGGTGTGTTTTGGGTACATAGTGCTTTGTGTTACACGTTTCTTTCATCTCTTCTATAGCATTGCCTTAATTTTGTGCATGTTTGCTGTGTTGCAGAGGTTTGGCAGGCTCGAGATGAGTCTCAGAATTTCCACCAGCGTTTTGACACCCAACTGGTGCGAGAGGAAAAAAGGCAAGAGGTGGAAGAGGAGATCAGAGTACAGGTGAGACTTGGGAAACCATGGTTCTACTAGGGGTCCAAACATCAAAGGGCTAACATCAAAGCAAGGCTTTGTTTGCTCTGTTTTGTGTGAAATTTGTATATAAAGTTAAAAAGATATTTCACTCAAAGTTATATGTTGGGGTGCTGAGTAATGACTTATTAAAAGCATAATAAAACAGTATTATTGTTTTGTAATGTGTGTACAGGTCTACTTTGTTTGGCGGTTAAAAGAAAAATAGGTACATATTTAGCTATCCTGAAAAAAGAAAAGAGGCTAAAATAAACAGGACAAAAATACCAAAGGGACCCATTTACATAATTTAGCAGACATCTTTATACAGGGTCACTTGCAGTTTGGACAGTCTTACAAGCCAAGCAGTTGTATGTTAAGAACCCAACAGTGGTACCTGTGACAGTGGTACAGTGAACCCTGGATCTTCTGGCCCACAGGCCATTACCTAGCATCAGTCCATCAGACTACCACATCCCATATCCAAGAGTCTATTCAAAAAGAAAAAAGGAATAAAGCTCACATATTTTTTTTAATTCTCGATGTGTGAGGTCTTGGGGGACCTGAGTTTAGATACCCATGGGGAGTATGTAATATACCCTATACCAATATAGTGTGTAATATATTTATATATAGACTGGCCACTGGTCTACATTATTGGTACAGCTTGTAGGAATACATTTACAGGAATATGTTTTCCCATTAATAGTTAGTGCTACAACAACTTCTAGTCCTTCATAACTGTCCTCTTTTCAGACAGGATGCTATTGGCTCGTAACATTTGGTTAGCAAACAAGTTCTAACATTGACAATGATTATACATAGTTATCAAGTTTACAACTCATGCAGTTTTTCAATTTTCCAGTGTAAAATCCTATTAATGTAAAATCCTATTAACTGTTGATTAACGTCCTTGCTTAAGGGACCGGCAGTGACGACTTGGCAATACTGGGTCACTTTACCTTTTGTTATAGTAACCATTGTGCCACCACACTTTGAACCCATCCATGCATTAGTTCAGCGCTGAAGTGTGAGCAAGATAGGCACTGACCCCCCACTGAGCATGACGATTAACTAGATTAAGCTTGTATAGCAATTGAATGAATATAACTTACCTAAATCTTGTTCAGAAATGTGCATAAACCTCTGGCCACCATTTAATTTGTTGTTTTAGCAATGGAATAATAACCATATATAACATTATTGATGTTTGCAAATATTTCAAAACCCGAATTTGGCTGAAGTGTAAGAAGAGGTCACACTAAAATACTTGGCACTGTTTTTTAATTAATCCTCCCTGTTTTTATTACTGCATGTAGGTTTCCGCTAGTGGTGGCTGAAAGCTTTTTCACAGTACTGATATATCTATAGTCTATCCACAGGTCGATGAGCTCATGAGGCAGGAGCTGAAGAACCTCAAGTTGATAGTGGACCGAGAAAAGAGCAAAAAGAAAAATAAGCCGAAGAAGACCAACAAAAAGGTGACAGACCCCAGTATGCTCTTGCTACCACTCTTTCAGGCACGGGTCGTATTCAGAATCATGCTGTAATGTTGATGACGCTGTATTGACAGTGTGCAGATCTCAGGTCTCTGGTGGTCTGCAGAGACACTGCTTTGCTTCACCTTCCTCAGTGCAGTTTATCTAAATGCTCATAGGACCTCAATAGCTAGGTGATGTTATAGTGATGAGAGGCAGTCAGGTCAGCCAGGTCACACGCAGATCGTCAGGAATGTTAGATGAACACACAGACTGACAGAGACGCTCTTGCTCTTGTCAGGGAGTGTTTTGATAGGGCTTCTTTCCCAGCACCTTTGCCACAGATGTACACAATACAGGCAGGGCCAGATATCTTGTAGAGTTGGGGTATATAGGACTCGCTTGTTTCTACCCAAACTGTTGTGTGGGTCGGTAAACAAGCAACAATGAGTGTCAGCAAAGGTGTTGATGTACGAGACTTTGAAATGGGCCAGGGGTGTAATTTCAAAGCAAATACTGTATGGGTATGTGCTGAGGGTTTGTTTTGTACGAGGACAGTAATGTGTAAAAGTATTTATTAATTTAGGAATGGTACGCACCCTGATTTACATTGGGGATACGTTTACATCCATCATATCGAATTTATCTATCTATCTATCTATCTATCTATCTATCTATCTATCTATCTATCTATCTATCTATCTATCTATCTATCTATCTGTCTGTCTGTCTGTCTATCTGTCAGTCTGTCTGTCTGTCTGTCTGTCCGTCCGTCCGTCCGTCTATCCATCCATCCATCCATCTCTCTCTTTGTATAGCATAGTGTACATGAAACATACTTAAGACATTTTTTTCTCACTACATTCATCACTCCGACCATGTAACTCCCTACACACTGTATATGTACCTTAAGCATGCTTAAACACATTACAACTACACCAGGGCAAAGTCATTACCATAAAATGTATTTAATTATAAAGTATTTAATAGCTTATGTAATTTATTGATTAATGTACTAAAAGTAAAAAATGACTATGCGACAAGGCTTTTCCTTACTACATTTCCCAGCACACATCACCCCATCAGTCATGTGACTCCCTGTGTCACGCACTGCCGACTTCCTCATCAAAATGTACTTCGTATCGCTTACCTGGGAAAATTCAAAATAGAGTATGTTTTCTCCTGAACGTGTTTGTGTTTATTATTGGATTCCCCTTGTAATTTCAAAATCTAGTAAGTCGGGTTATTGTAAAAAATGAACTAACTGTAATGACCATACATTTTTATTTCTCGCTGTTTTTATTAGACTGCAACTAGAAAATACTTCAAATTTGTATGCAGCGTTAAAAAGTGAAACAAATCAAAGTTTTTCTATTGGTTACAAGTATTTACACTAAATATTGACTTCTGCAGAAGTCCTTTTGTTCTGAACATTGTGGGCTTTTGCAAACTTTTGCATTCTTAAAGCCCAAGCTGAACACTCAGTTCTACTGACACTGGTTTCCTGGAGGTCCCAAAATACAAATTGGTCACTGCCGGTGGCAGATCAATCTGCTATTCATACTCTTCCTTCAGCTTAAAACCCATATTTTCTTTCAATACTTCTGTCAATACTTCCCACCCCCCACCCTTTCATAGAGGTTTTTTTTTATTTTTTTATTTTTTTCTCTGTGTGAAAATAGCTTGTAAAGTGTCATTGGGTACTAGGAAAACGCTATATAAATACAACTTATTATTATTATTATTATTATAATTATTATTATTATTATAGCTAATGCACAAAACTGTATTACACAGCACTGTATATAAGCTGGACTCTACGTGTTTCCTGAATGGATGTTGTAGTTTCTCCTTCCAAACACATGGCATCAGCAGTCGCTTCATGTCTGCACAAGTGAACACTTCAACAACATAACTGGCACGATGATCCGGTGGTATTTTACGCTGACAGGCAATTCAGGCATTCAGTCTGTGGAATGTATGTACACGGATGGATATTAATCATCTGACACATGCGAGAGTACATAAATCTTGTTCGGTTCACCTCTCTAGGCAGGATTACAAATCTGCTCGTGACAATGCTTCATTAATTTCACATCCAGCGGAGCATGAGCTGTTAGAGGCCTCCCTCTAACAACCTTTAATGTCGGCGTAATTTAATTGAATTTTCTACATAGCCGTTTTTTTGCCAGTACTATAGCGAATAAAGTGTAAACAGTTCCAAAACCAAACGTAGCTGTGTGTGTAGTTATAATTATGTCATTATACAATTATAACAATTACACAATTATAGAATTAGACATCTACAAACATAATTACCAATGTAATGAACAAATCTACACTTCATTCAAAGGGGAATCAGGAAACATGCCCAGGCTTAACAGGGTCAGCCTCGGAAGTGTGTTTGCATTCTGATAGAGATGAATTACACATGCACTTTCTCAGAAAAGCGTGTTTTTCTCCTCGCTGTTTTCTTCCTGACGCACCCAAACACCCGAAGGATGACAGAAGAGATTCCGTGAGCTATTTTGAGAAATACATTTCGTTCTTTATTTCGAATCCAGCAGTGACCATCGTCTGACCCTGAGGCTGCTCCAAAGTATTTTTTTTTTGGAATGCACAAACATTTGGAGGAAGTGTGGCTAGAATGAATCACAGTGAGAGGAAACATAAATACAGTTATAAGAAAAATTGAAACATGAAGGATTCCCTGCATACTGACTTGAGCAACTGAACAAAAATATTGTTGTTTCTATAAAGGTTTATGCACTTAAAATCACATACCCTAAAATGTACCCCAAACCAGTGCCCAATTTGAGCCAGATCCTGCCGGAACAAGATCCAGTACCGCTCATATTTAGAGGTATACTCAATTCACTCATTGATAAAACAAAGAACCAGATTGTTGCACTGCTGTAAAACCCAGCATGCATTTCTATCTCAGGCAGATATGTAAAATAATTACAGGTGTGGTCTGTCTGATTAGACCATGGGCCATTTTGTTCAGTTAACAGACTTTAAAACGGAGCAGGATGGTTGTTTTTGGCATTTTTCAGCATTTTTCATGCTCACCCAATGATTGTCATCACCAGATTTCAACACGTCTTTGGCCTGCCCGGTCCCCAGAATGATTGCCAATTATGAATTTATGGGAACCACTGCATGGGATGCCAGCTTTGGCAGCCTACAAATGCTTCTGTGTACATACTTCCTGTTTTCTGTTTGCATCTTATAAAGGGATTTAGAAATCAATATATGTGGTCATCATACCATTGCTAAAACAACAAATATTATGGTGGCCTAACTGGTCCACTGGTCTGTGTGTGTGTGTGTGTGTGTGGTTGAGATCCACATATTTTTAATTACAATCAAGTCTGGATATCGAAGCCACTGTTGACTTGAGGGTTTTGGAACCTCATTTCAGCATCGGTTTCTTATTATTGCGAGTCATTGACTTCCAGGATTTGTTGATATTTAGTAGAATACGTTCCTCCCTCTATCCATGCAAGTGCCACCCAACCCCAAAGCATAACAAATACCTGTTTTTTAAGCATAGGGTTGGTAACTGTAGCCACAAAGTTCAGTCTTTGTTTAATTAACCACATCACTTGGATTGTGGTTGCAGAATCAAGAATCTGGCTTATCTAAGGTGCAGAATTTAGGAATGACACTTGAATATATGTCATGTTTGTGCTGCACCACTGCCCTTTACCAGCTACAGATTCCTGCTTGAGGTATGAGGTGTTTTTATTTTGCATACCTGACCAGTCTTTCGGGAAATTTTCCTGCTTTTCTAGATCATGTCTTGACTTGAGCAGTTCTGCTTATCTGCAAACAAGAAATGCTTGTCAAGATGTCTTTTTAGAACCTTTATCTATTTTGTGAGGATTAGTTATCCTAAATCAGCTGCTCGAAGGAACTCACGGAGGGTTTTCTTGAACAACATCCAGAGATGCTTGGAGGGTCACAGAATTGTTTGAACCTGCTTTGAATTAAGGCCTAACAAGTCAAATATGTTTTGAAAACGTAACACAAAACACCAGTGAATCATCTATACATGTGCTTTAAATGTTATACATGTTTATGTTTTAGTTTTGGTTCTGCTTTTTGTAAACCAGTATAACACTCTTGTGCTGAAGTAATTTCCTATTTAGATTACACTCATTCTCTTAGAGGTTCATGTCTCATAAATGCGCTCTGCTCCTTTTCCAAACCATAATTATAGACAATCGCGTTCTGCACAAACACAAACATGTCACGTCTTTTGTGATATTCAAAAGTATCTGAACCTCTGACATGTCTAAAATCAGGTGCGCCAATTTAGGTGCTTAGATAGAAGGTGTTTGTCATCTTTGTCGGAAGTAATGAGAACAGAGGCAGGTGTAGACGCAAGTTTACATGCGCATTTATTTGCAACCAAGGCACAATGGAACAAAAAAGCACCAAGCAGGACACAAATACAAACAGAAAGAGAGAGCCAACAACTGAACATACACACTCACTGACGATTTTCATACATACAAACTCACTTTTATAGATAATTTTATTGGGGAAAAGTGTATAATTGAATGGAGGCTCTAGTTACCTTATTAGGCTGTCTCTAGCCTGGATACAAGATGATATGGTGATTTTGGGGCATGGAGGCACACAGGTCTTTTATAGTATCCTGTGGCACATTTGCCCACAGATGTTGCAGCTGGGACTGCAGCACCTACACACTTGTCAGATGCCACAGCTGGAATTTCTGCTGGTAACATAAATGCTTGCTGGTGATAAATCTGGCAACCAAAAAAAAAAAACCGTGCTTGGGCGAGCATTATCCTCCTGCTGAAAAATGCCATTTGGAAGCCTTGTAATGATATCTACAAAATGTTGCTGTTAGTGGCTTCTCAGATCATCACTCTAGCAGTTGGGGCAGTGTGTCAATTCTCAGCAAAGGCAGGACTGTAGTGCTCATCACAAGGTCTACATGCTTGACCCTGACCGCTATCGGATCCCAAACAGAACCTGGATTTGTTGCTAAAGACAGTACGGTTCCAGATGACAAAAGTCCAGCTTTGTTGTTCATGACACAACAGCAAACACAGAACATGGTTGCTGACTGTCAATGGCAGGACACGTAATTGGCACCGTGACATTTTTTTTTTCTGCTATGCACCTGGCAATGGTCCTTTCCAGAAAAGTGGCTCAATATTAATGGCAGTGACTTTATGCATACCCAAATATTGAAACACTTCTGATATCTCTAATTCCAGAAATATCAATAGAATTAAGAAAAATCTTCCACAAGGAAAAAAAGGTTGGAGTTCAATGGCGTGTCCTTCAGATGCAGATGTTAAATAAAAGGGTTACTCGGAGTTAAAATTCTCCAAACCTCAGTACAGTGTAGTGCAGTGAACCAAAACTGAGCCTAAGCTGTAAAATTGGTTGCAAAATTATGTTAATTACTGTTATGATCTGGTGGACCGGTGCCACTGACCACGTTCGGGCTCCAGAAGAGCATCACTAATTAAGGCGATCGACAAACAGTCAGGCCGTGTGTCTGTTATGTGGGGAAACTAGCAAACCTTGTTTATAAGCACTGACACGAATGCATCACTCAACTAACCCAGATGTTTCTTCAAGTGTCACTTTTCCAAACTTTTTGGTTTGCAACAATGCATTTGTTTCACGGTGCAAACATGTTTATCATTCAGATCCCGGACTGATTTATGCCATAGCTGGAGCTTAAAAAGCATCGCTGTTTCGTAATGGTGCTATTTCATTATGGGTTCGTACTTCTTTCCTGTCACTGCCATGCTTTAAAATGTTTACCTGTTTTCCATTTAGAAGAAGAAAGCAAAAAAGAGTGGAAAGAAGAAGAAGAAGAAGAAAAAGAAAGGGAAGGATCTGACAGCAGACAGGTTGGTAATGAAACAGAAAAACAGTCTGACATGGTGTTTATAGGGATTTGCAAAGCAATTTGCCTAAGAAATATTCCGAAGTAAGTAACCTTTCAAGAATTGATGATGTAACAAATAAATGTGTTCAAGCATAGCTGTTTTGGAGTGGAAACTGTTAAATTTGACTCACTAATACACTAGTAGCTCTCCACACACAGTCTGAACCCTTTTACATTGTTACTAGTCTGTGGGTTGGTAAATACTCGTGGGCTGTTTGGTATGTGGTCATAAGAATGGGGCATTAAGAGGGTATTAGGCTTTATGACTGGATTAGGACTAGTCTCTCTTCACTTGGTTGCCTTAACCAATAAAATCCAGGCTTTTTGTCACAACTGCATTCTTAACTCAACACACTACATTCCTTGCTTTGAAAGATATTTGACATATAAAAATTCCCCATACAACTGATTTGGTGGAACGCTTGAGTTTGTTTGTCATCTGTTGTTCCTCTTTGCGTCATCACGAGTGAGTCATGATTGATTTGTTCATATATGATTGCACGTTTATAAACTGTTCAACTCGGTGCATACTGTGATCTCTCTGTGATCTCGAACCTGGACAGCAGATCATAAATTACTAAAGATGCTTTTACTAAATAACTTTGTGATTTTAGTCTTATAGTCAAATTAAGCGTCTGGTTAAGTGATTGCCTATAAAGTGATGTGGATAAACTATAACAGCTAATAAAGATCTTATTTGAACGGACATGTTGTGCTGTTGGGAAAAAACTGTATTTCTCAAGACACACTGTCCAATTTTTTCCCCAAATCAAGCAAAAGCTTGATAATTAAGAAAAGCTGAGCTTGAGTAAGCTGCTGTTTCAATGAAAGACGTAAAGAGTTACAGTTCAAAGTTTGTTATTGTCTGTTTTTGTTGTTGTTGTTGTTGTTGTTGTTTTGGGGTTTTATGTGAGTTTATTTTTAACTGTGGGTTATCTAATCTGGTAGAATGAGCATATGAACTGCCCCTGGCAGAAATCGTGGAGTCTCCACTCTTAGAGGATTCGTTCACAAAGCTATTTTACTTCACAAATATGACAACAAAAGATTTCGTTTAATTTGATGGACATTTTGGCTTTGTGATGCATCCCATAAACAAATTCATTTAGATCATTTTATAACATGGGATGTTGAATCCAGATGAGGTAGATTGTGAAACCAGTGCATGTTGAAGAAGATTTTGCAACATCACCTTGTAATTTGAGTAAAACAAATACTGGCACACGTCTCAAAATTCAAGTTAGTTTGTGGTTATAAGGAAGTGTTCACAGATCTTAATGAGGTGTTGGACAAAAATACATAGTCCAACCAGAAAGTTGTCCATTACAGTTTTTTCCAATTGCTAAAACACAATTTTGAAAACTGTCACAATTTATCAAAATACTTAACACAACTCACAAAACCACACACCCAAACTGCAGTTGTTTCATTCTGATTTGGTTTCGTTGGAGAATGCGAGCTAATGTGGACAGACTGACTCTTTGAATGTTGCTGA
>JAVSBV010038390.1:0-11361 GCA_033117975.1 Parotocinclus spilosoma
TTTGTTATTATCCGGTTTTTCTTTGCAATAAACCATTTTCACTCACCATCTCCCTCTGCCGTGCATCTGTGCCTCCACGCCTCGCATTCCACATGGATTTATGACAATACTGCTCACAAAAAGCAGTTTTATATATATACTGCTCATAATGTAATAATGAAATATGAGATGAGTGACATATTCATGGTTGTGAACAGAATTATGTCAAAACTAGACAAGAGTGGCACATATTGATTGTTCAGTAGGGTGTATGATCACTCAAGACTTTCAAAAGACATTGAAAGTAATGGGACATGAACAGGATCTCTCTCTCTCATTATTATTTGCTCACCTGCCTTGACTCACATATGAGCTTAAGTGACATCCCATTCCTGATCCAAAGCGTTTAATATGACATTGGTCCACCCTTTGCAACTAGATCAGCTTCAGCTCTTCTGGGAAGGCTGTCCAAAGGTCTTGGAGTGTGTTTATGGGGATTTTTTACCATTCTTCCAAAAGTGCATTTATGAGGTCACATACTGATGCAGGACGAGAAGACACAAAGGTGTTATATCTGGCTGAGGTCAGGACGCCAGTCAAGTTCATCCACACCAGACTCCTGGTCCACCCATGTCTTTATGGACCTTGATTTGTGTACTGGTGCACAGTCATTTTGGAAGAGGAAGTGGTCAGCTCCAAACCTTTTCCACAAAGTTGGGACCATGGAATTGTCCAAAATGTCTTGGTATGCTAAAACATTCAGAGTTCCTTTCACTGGAACTAGTGGTCCAAGCCCAGCTCCTGAAAAACAATCCCACACCAACACCATAATCCCCCCTCCACCAAACTTTACACTTGGCACAATGCAGTGCCATATTATATATATATATATATAATATTATATATATATATCCTGTTCATTTATTTTCCTATTTACTTATCTTAGTCAAGGTCATGGACGAGTCTGTGCCTAGCCGCCAATACAGGGCACAAGGCTGGAGCAACCCAATTAACTTATCATGCATATCTTTGGACAAGACTAGATTTGAACAGCAAAGTGACTGCTCAGTCAACTTGCACCATATTTCTCCCATCTGACAACACAGTGATCTACAATTTCTGATGAAATAGCTGTTCTGGATTTGTGCCGAGGCTTCTTGCACTTTTCTGATCATCAGCTTAAGTCCACTGTGTAAACAAGATTACATCATCAAAATGCATAATCCTAAAAACAGGCGTACTAAGGTTCTGATACTGGTGCGAATAGTTTGGAAGCCGTAATTTGAAATTTGATCAATTTAACTAATCCAGTTTGTAAACTAGTTATTTCTATGGTGATGTGGCAAAAGTTGGGTTTTTAGTATTGGTCTTGACCAAATATAGGAAAATCAATTATTAACGTAGTAATGAATTAATGAATTAGTTAGTAAAGAAAAGGTTCAAAAAATGTTGAAAAAATCTATTAACTATGATAAATTAATAAGTATAGTAATATATTTATTTGTCTGTCTTTGTCTTAATTAACAGATGCTTTGGAAGTACACTGCTTAAATTAGGGGATATTTCATTTTATAGTATCCCCTAATTTTTGGAAGCAGTATATTTACTTACCCATTCAAATCTCTAGAGATGGCAATGGAAGCAAAAAAACATGGAGGGCTTCTACTGGGCTGAGGCTAAAAGAGATGGAGCAGAATGATTGCTGAGACTAACACTAACAATTCAAAATGTTCTGTTACTCCTGTATCTGAATCTAACCCCTTGGTAAATGAACATAGCAAATGAACAAATGTACATAACACAGGTGCTTTGTCAACAAATTTCCTCCTGCTAAGCACTTGGATATGAGGTTTGTGTGTATGTGTGTGTGTGTGTGTAATGATGTAATGAATATGCCACCTGTGTACTCATTCTTGTTTGGTGGATTTAACAATCCTCTCTACTGGCTGTCTGTCTGGGTCATCTGGAATTTGCTGCGTGTGCATGCTCTTACAGAACCACTGCTCCCAACACCTCCTAACAGTTAGTTCAGAATGGCATAGATAGCAGTTTTATGATGGCCTGATTCCTTTGAGCTGTGGTCTTCACTGATGAAAACACTATTATATCAGGCTGGTTACATTTTCCTTAAATATTAATTGACAAATCAGTTTTGCATGGTGGAGCCTTGCCATGAACCATTTTTTACCATAACTTTTCAGACTTCGCATTTATTGTTAAACATCACTTTCATTCAGTCATCTATACTTCAGTTGCTTGTCTTTAAGCCACCATAACCGCACTGCTGGTTTTATTTTGGTTTCACTAATCCGATTTCATTCAGCCAATTTCTTACAGCCTTCAATTTCTATTTTCAAGGCATACTGGTTTAAGTTTTTTATTCAAACACTTCGTCTTTCTTACCCATTGGTTATTCTGTTATAACCTTCCTATTTTATTTGTCTTTGCATCAGATTTGAGACACAACTGACTGGAAACAACCAACATCTTTTTTCATAGTCTTTGTTGGAATTCCTTTTTTAAAGGAATTTAATGTTTTCCACTGGTTATTTTTTTTATAACTAAATGCTTGTTTTTAAAATGCAAATTACAAACTGATTCAATAATATATTTCTCTCAACATTGAGTGAGTCCAATTATTTTTGTGGGTAGCACCGCCGTACAGCAACAAGGTCCTTATTCCTTCCCAGGGTGAAGTGGCCTCGGTCCATCCTGAATGCAGTATGCATGTACAACCTGTGTCTGTGTGGGTTTACTCTGGGTTCCTTTCACAGTCCAAAGATGTGTGTAAGGTTAACTGATTACTCTTAATTGGCACTGACTTAATTGTTTATATACAGCTCACAAAAATGAGGGGATATTTCAAAATGAATATGAAGCAGTTAAAAAAAATTATCATTTGATATTATTTAATCAAACATAAATAATAATAATCATAATAATAATAATAAAAGCATCATAAATTATAAAAGCAAATTAAAAGTTGTTCGCTCACGCAAATGAGATGTAAAATCAATTACTGTGGTTGAGTAGCAAGTGACATAATCATGGGGTGAACAGAAGCATGTTAAACTGGGTGAGAGTGCCACATATTGACTGTTCAGTAGGGTTTATGGTCACCCAAAACAGCAAAAACATACTGACAGTAATGGTTCAAAGACATGATGAGATTGTCCAGCAGTTCTTGTGGCATCCTCTTCCCATTCATTTTGAAATCCCCCCTAATTTTGGTAAGCAGCATATATGATTAGTCTTGAGATAACCTTGTGTATAGCTGTAACCTTGTGTGTGTTCCTAAAACGGCCCCTGGCAGTGATGTTAAATAATTAAAATACGCAAAAACCTGAGTAACAATATGCTTTGGTGTAATGATTTAGTGTTTTGTTTATTACAAAATAACATCAAAAAACAAAGTTGAATTAATTAACTGAATTGATATATGAGAAAAAGAGTGAATCTACACTAAGCAATAACAGAATATTGCAAGAATGGTGTTATGGCTGCAATTAGGTTACAAATAGATTAAAACAGGATACGATTGCATTGAGGATATTTGCGTTAAGACTGATATGTTTGCATTTTCCTTTTTTTCCCAATTGTTAGGTTTGTTTACCTGGTGAATGAGGTAGAATCAGATTTTTTTTTCCTTGATTTTACATGGACATTATGGTGGTGCATGTGGTAACCACTCCAGAGATCCTGGGTTTACTCCAGGTGCTCTGGTTTTCCGCATGCAGGTGTTAGAAACTTAGAAGAATGGAATAACGCCACATGTAAGACTATATAGTACGTATGCATTTTTACCTATGAGCTCTGAAGTTTTGGGCATGACCCTAGATTTAAAATTAAGAGAGAACTAGTGATATAAGAATGTAGAAAAAGGAAAGAGAGTGAGACAGGCTATGATGGGGGTTGAACGAGAATTTGGGCGAGAGCGATAGGTTTTAGATTATTAGCACTTGTCACATAAGAACAGATATTTAAACAGTGAAATTGGTCTCACAATTACTCATTACAACTGAGTGAAATCTAAATGGTGTCAAAATTGGGGAATCTTTAATCCCACAAGGATAACATGAGCAATTAATATATAAATATATGTGGAGCGTATGGGTGATTGTAATTGAACGTGTCGTTTGCTGACAACTGTGCTACAAGGTATCAATGCATGATGAGGGAGCGTGGTAGTATAGTTCATTCATCTGTCAAAAGGCACTTAAGCTAGTGAGGTAGAGTAAAGGTTGTGATGACTTATGGTGGTATGGAAGGTACAAAAATCTAATTTATGATATGACACTCATTTAGCACTGAACTAGATGACAGTAAGTGATGATTAGTTTTAATTTCTTGGCCTGACACTGGTTTAAAGATGAGAGTATAACAAACCTTTTTACTTCATGCGTTTATTGTTTTAATATATAAAAAAAACTATAGGCAAATTACAGATATTCTATATTACAGTGACAAAATTAATATCTGAACTGAAACACAATCACACAGTCAGCACATATGAGAGAAGGGCAAAACCAACAAAGAAACAAATACTGGTGACTAAACATAATATTGAAATACATTTATGATTAATATGGGTTCATTTTTAATGCTGGAGGATTGTTTATTAATTTCGATATGGATGTACACTTACTGGTCACTGAATTACGAAGATATGTACATTTACACATTTATGCAATTATGTATAATTATGTATAATCTGTCAATCAAGTTACAGCAGTGCATTGCATAAAATTACAGGTCAGCAGATTAACGTAATGTTCACATCGACCATCAAAAAGGTCAAATAAAATGTGGTCTCAGTGATTTTGACTAATGCATGATTGTCAGTGTAAGTATTTTTGTAGTTGCTTGTAGTTTATTTTTCTGTTCTACAGTTGATATTCTTGCACAGCATTCTTTCAGTGTCTAGATCTACACCATTTCAACGAAGTTGGAATGTTGTGTAAAATATAAATAAAAAAAGAATGCAATAATTTGCTAATTATTTTCAACCTATATTCAATTCAATACACTTTTTTTTTGCAAACATTTACTCATTTTGAATTTGATGCCTGTAACATGTCCCAAAGAAGTTGGGGGCATGTTTACCGCCTTTCCTTTTACTTTGTACTAACACTATAAGCACTTGGGAACTGTGGACACTAATTGTTGAAGTTTTATAGGTGCAATTATTTAAGCTTGATGTACAACATCATTTGCTCAACAGCTGAGGGTCTTTGTTTTCAAATTTTGCGCTTCATAATGCACAACACATTTTCAGCGGCCTGGACTGCAGGCAGAACAGCCTCATACCCACACTCTTTTATTACGAAGCCACGCTGTTGTAACACATGCAGAATGTGGCTTTGCATTGTCTTGCCGAAATAAACAGGAACGTCCCTGGAAAGACGTTGTTTGGATGGCAGCATATGCTTCTCCAAAACCTGTATGCACCTTTCAGCATTACTGTTGCCTTCACAGATGTGCAAGTTACCCATGCAATGGGCACTAACACCACCCCCTTCCCCATAACATTAGAAATGCTGACTTATGAACTTTGTGCTAATAACAATCCGGACAGTCCTTTTCTTCATTGGCATGGAGGACACGACGTCTATGAGTTCCAAAAGCAATTTGGACTCGTCAGACCACAGGACACTTTTCCACTTTGTGTCAGTCCATCTCAGTCCATTCCTAGAGAAGCTGGTGGTGTTTCTGGGTGTTGTTTATATATGGCTTTTGCTTTGCATGGTAGAGTTTTAACTTGATATTGACTGTAAGTGATAAAATTCCTAAATTCCTTGCAAACTGTTGGACTTTTTGTTAATAAAGTTTGCCCCACCCTTGCTTGTGAATGACTCAACCTTTCAGGGATACTCCCTTTATACCCAATAATGACACTCACCTGTTCCCAATTAACCTGTTCACCTGTGGAATGTTGCAAACAGGTGTTTTTTGAGCATTTCTCAACTTTCCCAACTTTTTTGGAACGTGTTGCATGCATGTTATTCAAAATGAGTGAATATTCGTCTGTCAGATTAAGATTCAAATTAGATTTATTTGTCATAAAAAAAAATTGTAGCAGGTACAAATGTATATTGAAATAAGAAGTGAATGCTAATTAAAATATTTTTTATTACAATTTACACATAACACAAACAAACAGTTAAAGACAATAGAGTATAGTATTGTAATGTCAATGTTAAAATTATTCTCGGTGCATGATATAAACAAATATATAAAGTGGCTATGTGTTTGTGTTTTGAGCAGATTAATCCATACTCATTAAATGTTTAATGTCCAAGTAAAACTTCCTTCTCAGATTCTCTGTTCTGGCCCTGATGGAGCGGAGACATTTTCCTGAGGGTTGCCATTCAAACAGATAATGGTTTGGGTGGTGAATGTCCTAAATAATGAGATTTCCTGACGCCCTGCACCGCCTGGAGTAAATATCCTGAAGTTTTGCCAGTGCAGTCTTGATGATGCACTTAGGGCATCGGATTACTCTTTATAGGTTTTTCTTGTCCTGGAAGTGGCAATTTCCAAACCAGGCAGTGATGCTCCCGGAAAGAACAGAGTCGATGGTGGAAGAAAAAAAGAGTTTCAGCAGCGTTATGGAAATCTTGAATTTCTACAACATCCTGAGGTGGTACAATTGTTGATGTGCCTTCTTTATCTGGGTGGAGATATTAGTGGTTTATGTCAGGTCCTTAAGATGTAGACACCAAGGTAACTGAAGCTGGTCACTCTCTTGACCGGAGTCCTGTTGATATGGAGTAGTGTGTACAAAGTTCTCATTTTCTATTGAGACAATGGTGCTGTAGCTGTGAGTGGCTGTACAGTCATGGGTGTGTAAAGAGTACAGGAGTGGACTCAGTACACATACGTGGGTGACACCGGTACTGAGGATTATGGAGCTGGATGTGAAGTTATGTGAAGATCTTAACCATTTGAGGTCTGTCGGACAGGAAGCTCTGCACCCAGGAACACAGTGAGTGGTTCAGCCCTAGATCACTGAGTGTCATGACCAGTCTGAAGGGAACAATTACATTGAACACCAAGCTGTAGTCAACAAACAGCAGGTGTGCATAGTTCCCTTTTCCTTTTTGTAGCGCTAGGTACTAAGCTAATAGTGCTAGTGGTATTTACATTAATGTTGCTAACCTTAAAGGTTACCATAGGAATGGTCATATCATTAGTCACTTTAGCTACAAAACTCGTAACCACTTCCGTAAACTCATCAAAGTCAACAGGGCTCACCTGAAGCAGGTCCCAATGCGTCTTAAATCATAGCCTCTGATTGGGCGGCCCAGCGTCTGACCTCTCTGGTTGCCAGGGTTTCCTGTTTTTCAGAGGCGATATTGGCACTCAGATTGTCTAACAAAGTTTACTGGTCTTCTCATATAGTGTACAATCAATGAACATGTTTTATTTTGAATTAATTTAAGTCTTTGAGTCCATGATCATAACTGACACAGTGCTTTATTTGTGGAGCCCACCACAATTTTCTTTTTTTGTTGTTGGTTTTTAAGAGGAATAAAATCTTCAATCATTGTTAAGATTGAACTTTATCACCTCCAGGCAATCGATGGTAAACCCATTGGACGACTCCTAATACACCCACCACCCCCACTCCTAGGTTCTTCCACAAACAGGCTGTACTTTGAAAACATCCCAGTCCTGGCCACAGAGTCACCACATCACCAAATCTTTCTTGGATTACCACTGTCTACCACTGCACTGGAACAGCTATACCAGGCCTGGATCTTCACTAAGGTGGACTTATGCAGTGTTGATAACTTGGTGCTTATTCGAGAATGTCACAAGTGGAGGACAGCCTTTAGTACAATTAGTGGGCACTACTAGTATCTGGTCATGCTATATGGGTTATCATTGGCTCCCAGTGTGTTCCAGTGTTAGATCAATGATGTACTAACCGAGCTGTTGGGAAGGGGCAATAACACATAAATTGTCAACATCCTGACCTACTCCAGGGCATATTAGAGCATATCATCCATATTTGCCAGGTGGTAAAGCTTCCTCTACAGGAATCAACTCCTTGTCAAACTCCACATCCAACAGATCCAGCTTCCTGGGGAAATTATTAAGCCCCAAGGAGTGTCTATGGACATGGATAAGGTGAGGCCGGTGACAGTGTAGCCACAACCGTTACTGTATGGGACCTTAAGTGATTCCTGAGGTTTGAAAAATTTTACTGGCAGTTTATCTGCTCCTTTAGTACAATTACCAAGCCCCTCACACATTTTCTTAAAGGGGGCACCAAGTGATTGTAATGTTATAATTAGGCACCTTCCACAAGCTCAATACCGCCTTCACTACCATCTTTATACTCTGCCTCTCTGATCCCAGGAAACCCTTTGTCGTTAAGGTCAACACCTTGAATTCTGGAGTGGTAGCGGTCCTGTCTAGACTAAACTTTAATCCTGTGGCATTCTTCGATTGAAAACTCACCCAGGCAGAATGTTATAACAGCGTCGGTGATTGAGAACTTCTGCCCATCAAGTTATCCCTGGAATAATAGCGACAATAGTTGAAGGGAGCACTAAACCGGTTCAGCACATGGAAACCTGGAAACCTGGAATCCTACCACCCACATGTTTTATCATTGATAAGGAGATACTGTATCTAATCAGACCTGATACTGCACCCTGCATCTTTTCTGGAGAATTAAGTCTTTGTACCAGCATCCACTGAGGGTAAAAGTAATTACAGGAGCACACAGCTCTCCTGGCATGGCCCGGCAATTGCTTCCTACACCCATTTTGTGTGGATTCTACTCAGCACACGTAACACTCTGTCACTTTCTCTTACACATGCACTATGGCAGCAGACCCCTATGTCACCCCTATGAGACACTCCTGAAGTTAATGAGCACTTGCTATCACAAACTTAAAAAACACACACACCACACTGTTAACCACCGAAACTCAGCTATACAGAAATACAGTTGCACCCAGTCAGAATCAGAATCTGATTTATTTTATTATCTAAATATTATATATTTATCTGAGTTTATCTGAGGAGAAGAGGCAGTGTGCAGGGTGGGAGAAATCTGTAATACTTTTCTCTGCCTGTTTCCTGGTTTTTAAGGTGTATAAGTCCTGGAGGCTGGGCAGGGGAGCACCAATAATTTTTTCCGCTGTCTTGTTCTCTACAGTCTGTCCCTATCTTGTCTTGTGGTTGTTCCAAACCAGACTGCGATGGAAGAGCACAAGACAGGTCCAATGACTGCAGTGTAGAACAGTTTCAACAGCTACTGTTGCAGTCTATGATTTCTCAGTTGCCATAGAAAATACATCCTCTGCTGGGCCTTTTTGAAGATGAAATTGAATATTTACTTACTCAAAGCTAATACTAAACTAAAAATACTAATAGCTAAACAAATACTAAAATACATGATCAAGTCGAAACTACCACCAAGACGCCTTGTGACTGGCTTATCAATTGCCGAGGTGGTCAGGGATGCATTTGAACACATCTTTTGTAGTACATAACTTGTGCATCCTGATGCATCCTACATGCAACAATAAAGTAGGCAGCAATGAAATCTGAATAGTGGTCAGCTGTGCCTTTGTTATCCAATTTCCCAAGATGCATTTTTAAACCAAGTGTAAGCACAAGAAAATCTGCCCTTATTTCTATTTGTTCCATACCTTGTAGAGAGGAGATGAAAAAGCAGCAAGTGCAAAGTCATAGGATTTAATCAAGAATGGTTAAATATTCCCTAGTTTAAGACCTGGGTCTTTTATATCCAGCATGGTAAACATGTGTTACTGCTATGTGATCCTATTGTCTTATGCAAAAACAAATAACAAAAAAGAACTAATTATTAGATATATCTGTAGCTGTTTGGCAAACTGAATTGTTTTTTTGCTGTTTTTTTTTTTTTAACTGAGCAGGTGTGACAACCTATAGAGTTTGAAGTGATTATATACATAGACGATTGCTTGGAATCTGAAGTGCTTTCAAATGGTAGATTCCAATTTCAACAGAAGTTATGTAATAATATAACTTGAGTATATTCAAGTGATTTTCTAACCATTTTGTAATTTCC
Organism: Parotocinclus spilosoma; assembly: GCA_033117975.1. Classification (NCBI taxonomy): domain Eukaryota; kingdom Metazoa; phylum Chordata; class Actinopteri; order Siluriformes; family Loricariidae; genus Parotocinclus; species Parotocinclus spilosoma. The sequence continues at coordinate 10,049 of JAVSBV010038390.1, forward strand.
AGGAATCTCAGTGCTGGACCCACAATTATTTTGGAGCATAAGGTAACCACTTGTGCGTTCCAGTATCTTTACTCTCATTTAACTGCCCCCACATCACAAACCACCTGAAGCCTTTGAACCGGGAAGAGCTTTAGTGATAAATCTAGTATAAACCTAAAACCTAAACAGTTTTTAAATTATTAAAAATATATTATATTACAGAATTCATTTAACACTGTCCAAATGACAAAAATGAATAATTGTAGGTCTTATTGCATCGTTCATGACATTCTTGAAATGTTGGAAGAAGTAATTGGGGGGTCGATTCTCAATTATATCAAATTATCACAGGCAATTATCCTTAAAGTCAATGGAAGCGCAGATGTGTCTATGTCTAGACAACTTGATTTGCAAGCCTGGTATGGAAACATTTATTTGGTTTGATGTAGAATCTCTTAAATCCTGGGACATTTTAGTAAACTGTGAATACTAAATACATGCTGCACTCTCATACACAGAAAAACAGGGGCATGTGTCCCATCAATTCCTGGACCTGGTCCCTATTGCAGATGGCAAAGCACACACTGCTGTGACAGCTGTCAAGAGTGTAATCTCGAAGAAGGGCATCCAAACAGAGACACTATGTGGACACAGGAGTTGCTGTGCTGCCAATATGTCATTTTTTATATGTAATTAATGATGTAAATTAATTTATGGAGGATGATTTTGTTTGCTGTGTTCCATAATTGTCACTGGATGCATTATGTAAATTCAGAGCATTTCAGAATTTCAGCGCATGCAGGGAAAGGGCACATGCATAACTGAATACTCGTGACCTATGACCCATCAGGTGGCACCAAGAACCTTCATTCATAAATACCTAATATAACCACATGGGCAATAGATTAATGGGAACTGAGTGTTGAATGAAAGAATGTCCAACTGAGTGGTAACACCTGCCCTTCATCATCACAAGACAAACAGACAGCTGAAACATAAGTTTTTGGACAATAAAACTTTTTGTATCAGGAGCTGTGTGGTGTGGTCGGGCAGATCTTTAATCTCAGCCTGAGGTTAGGGAAAGTTCCACAGCTGTGGAAAACATCCTGCGTGGTACCAGTAGACCCCAAGCCCCAAAGACTTTAACAGCTACAGGCCAGTGGCTCTGACATCACACCTGATGAAGACCCTGGAGAGAATGCTTCTTGTCCACCTCCGCCCCCTACTGAGCTCATCAATGGACCCACTTCAGTTTGACTACCAAGCTGGCATTGGAGTGGAAGATGCCATCATCCACCTTCTACACTCTTCTCTCTCTCACCTGGAGAATGCTG
>JAVSBV010038400.1:0-11361 GCA_033117975.1 Parotocinclus spilosoma
AGATAGCAGATATAAGACCGCCTCACCGATAGCTCTGTAATGGCGACCGGCGAGGACGGCCGAACGATCCGAGAGGACGGTAGGAACCCTAACAGTGATTTAAAAGCATTTACCATTATTTTCATATACTGTACAGTATATAACTTGATATACCAGTTATCAAACACATGTAATTCTGGCTATTTTTAAGAACTGTACTTGATTCTTTCATTCCAAAAGACAGAAAGGACATTGGGACAGTAGTGGGGAAACCATGTAGGGTTCATACCTGCATTGTTGGGTCATTGAGCAAAAGCCTTTAACTCACAATTGCTTGAATTGTAAAGTTTAAGTTGCTATGGGTAGGAGAGCCTGCTAAATTATGTTAGTGTAAATACATGTAAATGGATACTCAAGCAAACCTGTTTTTTCTCATTATATGAGGTAAAGTTTCCATTAAACACCAGTGCCACTTGTGCCATCAATGGTCCTTGCGCATGTGTTATTTTGTTTGCATAAAAGAGGAATTAAATACCATCACATATTAAGAAATCCCATGAGTGTGTTAAGCCCAGCACACAGCATTGTTGTGAAAGTTATGAAAGTTCAGCTAGTGGTTAAAGTCCTGTACCAGCAGATCTGGGGTTCAAATCCAATTTCTGCCAAGCTACTGCTGTTGGTTCCCTGTGCAAGTCCAGGGGCTTAACCCACAATTGATTTTGTTGTATTTCAAATTGCTCAGAGTAAGAGTGTACTAAACTTAAATTATGCATTTTAAGAGAGTCTGGCTGGCAGACCTAGTGCTACCATCAAAAATCTGATTATTTAACTATTTTCTACAATGTACCCATTCTTCACATGCTGGTAGAAATTGAGTTTATTGTAATCACTGAGAAATTTAACAACCATTGTTGAACATTACTGTCTTGCATTATCATAAAAAATACACCTATATCAATGCATAAGGCTGTAAGTTTTTTTTAATATTTTTTAAGCACTTTGCTTAAGCGCATTTATATAAAAGCTTGTTTGGTTACATATTGCAAAAAAGGTTTGCCTAATTGCTTATCTCTGTTATAAATCAAAACACGGCGATAAGTGCTTTATTCAAAAAAATATTATTGCATTTATTTTGTATGCAGTACACAAATTAGTATACAGTGATGCTTTTCTTAGTGAACCATTTAAAATTTTTTGTAATTCAGGCATAAATGTGACCTGAAACATCATCATAAGACATACATGCAAATGAAAACAATAAATTAAACAAATGAGAAAAAAAGCTATTATCCATGGTAATTTATTTGTTTGAGAAAAATATATAATATTACATATATGTAAGTGGCAATAGTATGTGAACCTCTTTAATTACTTGTTAATTTGAAGGTGAAATTAGAACAAGGTGTTTTTAATTATTTTATAATATTATAATATTATTGAGATTGTTATATAAAAAAAGAGTCTGATATTCACAATAAATTTTTGGAAATTTTAATGACACAAATAAATAGCATACTGGAAAAGTCTGCATGACCATTTCTAAGAGAAAGGAGTCTGCCCCACCAGTTCATAGTCAAACAGATTGTGTACAGATTAAGGGCATTTAAGACCATGGTTACTCAGTCGAGCAACACACAGACCACAAATCACAAATAAACCCATAGTAAAGCAACTTCTGTAACAAAAGAACACACGTTGTCCAACCTTTAAAGTGTGTTTAAAGAAGACTAAAGTTACATATGTTAAATTGGGTTCTGTACATTTTTTTATATTTTAGGTCATATTTATGCAGAACAATGGAAAAGTGTTCCCAAACTTGTACCACTGTACTATCCATGGTATAGATGCTATAGTATTTTATATCCTTTTATATATCCTTTTTTATATTTTATATCCTAAGTATACTTTCTTTTTACTCTGTTTAAAATTATGCACGTTCTGCACAGAGAAACTATTAATACAAACTGTTCTGATAAATAAATAGATTATATGTCTGAAATCCGGGTGACCTTTCCTGATTTATGATAATCAGCATTTGATTCCTGATGAGAATAAATTATCTATATGGAAGTAATTTAGTAAGACTGAATATGTGTTTAACTTGATTGTGCTGCTTTAGGACGTCTATTTTGTATTTCAAAAGAACTACAAACTCACCGAACAAATGCACATCTAAGGGACTATAAGCATAAACATACCAAACGATCAAGACAAAAAAAAGCATGCTTTTAGAATCAGTGAACTGGACCTAGTAAGTACATTTTTAAATATATTAAATAATATTGTGGGACAGATTTTATTGTTTATTAATTTCATTATTTATAGCATCTGTTTTAATTTTTTATTACTATTTAGATGGGTTTACACTATCTGAATGTTAAATAATTATGACAATAAAGAAGCTGGAGAATACAGTGGATATTAATATCTGATCAGAGGATAAGTGAATAAGGTCATATATTATCAAGTTTAATAGTGAGACAGCTGGGATAAAATGACCATGGTTTTAATAAATCCTAGAAAATTACTGGGATTTATTCCAGTCAACCGGAAGCAATTCATAATGATAATAATATAATACAATGATATTGATATAACTAATTTATTTGCATGTTCACAATAACACAGTAAAAATCTGATCAGAAACAAATTCACTGATTACATGTCTATTATATATACTGTTTTTATAACTGTGTTAATGTGAGAAAATAGCTAGAGAGACAAAAAAAAATCACAGATTACTACTAAACAAAGTAGTAGCAATACCATTGTCGGAATACTAATAAGTACATAATATTTAATGCTACCAACTCACTACTTTAATGTAGACTAAATTATTTATTTTAATGTTATTGTATTATTATTTATTTATTTATTTGCAGTTATATGATCATATAGTGAACACATTCAAATTCAGGTTAGCAAAAGGTTATTTGTAAAATTATAATTCGGGTTATAGGGTTTTTAGGTATTTCTTGAAGAAGAAAGATCATCTAGATTTCAGAAGGTCTGCCTGTTAGGTTCATTAAAACGCAACAAGATAGAAATATAGTCAGGACAGGAGACTAATCTATCCCAGGGCAGACACATCAGGCAGGCTATTTAGGGTAACCATGGCATGACTTTGAAAGGTGAAAGAAAACCCACAGAGAAAAAGAGAAAGCATGACAAATTTCAGTCAGTCACTGGAGCTAGGATAGAACCCAGGTTCTTAGCATTTTAGATCTACAACCCCAATTACAATGAAGTTGGGACATTGTGTAAAACACAAATAAAACAGAATACAATCATTTACGAATCCTTTTCAACCCAAATTCAGTTGAATACACTACAAGATAAGATAAGACAAAATATTTAATGCTCAAATTGATAAACTTTATTGTTTTGTTGTTTTTTTTACAAATATTTACACATTTTGAATTTCATGCCTGCAACTCATTAAAAAAAATAGGGAATAATAAATATAAGGAAAAATAAGGAACACTCAAAAACACCTATTTAAAATGTTCCTCAGGTGAACAGGTTAATTGGTCATGATTGGGTATATAAGTGTCATGATTGGGTATATATATTACAAGCAAGGTTGGACACGAGGTTTGCCACTTTGTGAACAACTGCATGAGCAAATAGTACAACAGTTTAAGAACAAATTTTCTGAACATGCTATTGCTAGGAATTTCGGATTTTATTATCCAGATTCCATAATATCATTAAACGATTTAGAGAATTTGAAGAAATATATGCAAGTCAGCAAGGCTTAAAACCCACAATGACTGCATTAAAAACCAATATCATTCTGTAATAGATAATACCAGAAGCCGAACACAAACAAGAACACCACAGAACCAGCGAGAAAATAAAGAAAACAGAGGAAAACAAAACGGAAGCTTGGGAGCCAAAATAAAAACAAATGAAAAGGGCGAGGAAACACCAATAAACCAGCAAAAGAAAAATAAAATGCTGAGCTTAAATAATCGGATTCCAAATGAGACAAAATGAAAACCAGTGTGCAAAACATGAAGGCGTGGTGCGATAGGAAGAAAAAAACAATCGATCGCTGCAAAAACCAAAACAATGTGACACGTGCAGCGTCAGGGAAAACGACACTAAGATCTGTGCAAATAACGGTCTGCGGCGAAAAATGAAAACGCCATGATGCGAGCCCTAATGCATTATGAAGTGCAAAATACAAAAACGGTGACCTCGGACTGTTGAGCAACTTAAGTTTACTTAACTTAACTTTGTACATCAAGCAAGAATGTGGAAAAATTTCACATTCTTCCACAAAGTTTCAACAATTATTGTCCTCAACGCATATTGAGTGTTGTTAAAAGGAAAGCTAATATAACACAGTGGTAAACATGCACCTGCCATTTTTTGGAACGTATTGCAGGCATAAAATTCAAAATAAGCGAATATTTTCAATATCAATAAAGTTTATTAGTTTGAACATTAAATACAGTATATTGCCTTTGTTGTGTATTCAATTAAATATAGATCGAAAAGGATTTGCAAATCATTGTATTTTGTTCTTATTTATATTTTACACAACGTCCCAACTTCCCTGTAATTGGGGTTGTACACTACATTTAGCTACACTGCTTGCTGTGCTAGACTCATGGGACTCACTAAAACCCATTTAAAGATTCAAAAGCAGTCAGGTGATCTATATTTATGAAAATGTACCATATAATAAAACTAATGGCAATTCATTGGTCAGCCAAAACATTAAAACCACCTGGTCCATAATGATGTTTATGTACGTTTTACACATCAAATTAACATCGATGTGATTACATGGACCCAGGGTTTACCAGCAAAACATCATACAGAGCCCATCTATTCACCTGCAGTGCCATCACTTCCACAGGTAAACAGTGTGCACATACACATAAAGGAAAAGAAAACCAGTTTCAAAAAACCTCGGGGTCTTCTTCCAATGATCAAAGGTCCAGGTCTGACACTTGTGTGCTCATTTTAGGAAAATTCTAAATCAAGGGTTAGCATGGTTTTGTATGACCAGTCTGTGACTAGGCAGGGCCATACTCAGTAGAAAGCACTTCTATTGTTGTGATGCATTTCTCTCGTAACAGACATTAAACCTGATTTAAGCTTCCCCAACTACCAAAAGCTACCAAATTGTTTTTCTCTCCATTTGGACCAGACAGGATAGAATGTGTTACTCTCATGCATTGATGATCCTCAATTCAATTATTTTACTCTTGCAGCTGTTTAGTTATTCCTAAACATTTCTCACAAATCCAAACAAGCAAGAGAATAAAACAAATACTTACTGTCTCATGTACTGTTTGTTTTGTGTTATTTTGGACTGTGCAATGTTTTGGATAATGAAGGTATATTACACATTAAATGACCCAAAACACACTCCATAGCTTTGCTCGAAGACCAAAGTAAATGAAGTGCTGACTATCGTGGACTTCCTCCATAGTCATCTGGACTAAACCCCATCGAGCAATAATAGTGGCACTGAAAAAGACCCAGGCATTCAGCAACATTTCAAGATGGTCTCTGGATTATTATGGAATCAAGCTGCGATGATACAGGCATTATGTTTTATACAAGCTTGTATACTCTTGCCTGCTCAAGTGCACTGTATATGTTGTAATAGTTTAGCAATATTGATTCAAATAAAAATTAATAATTTACTGTTAAAAAATTTGGATTTTCATTTGACTTTTAAATTCTATATGTAAATCATATTTCATTTAACAGACTCCTTAAGAACAAATGTTTAAATTTTGTGACATTTATTTTTTAAGACACTATTTAAAGTTTCTATCTAGACAATTAAGCACCTTCCTTGGTCTACCTGTTTATATTCCTCACAACTAACATCTTTTGTCACAGTCTCTTGACAGTACCCTTGTTTGAGGCATACTTTCTTTCAATTAGCCAAGTCCAACAGCTCCTAAAGTTCTGTAAGACCTCACTTTTAACTTGAATCTAATTAGCATTTTAGACAAGGTGATTCCATAACTTTTTTTCAACACTGAGTGAATACATGTTTCTCCTAAAAAAAGCAATTACTTAAAAATAATTTAATTACATTTAATGTAATTTAATTTAATAAATGTGTGCTTCTTTTACACACTTTACATTGTGTATTTTAAAAAGCATATAACATGAAACAGGTTTTGGACTCAAATTTCAAACAGGTTCAAATCATGGCCCCGCCAATTGCCACTGTTGGGCCTTTGAGTACAATCCTTAATCTGTATCTGCCCAGCTCAACTGTAAACTCCTCTGGATAAGATAATCTGTAACATGCGTCTCATATTAAACAATATATAATGCCTAAATGAATACTATTTAATAGTACAATCCCAAAACAAATACAAAAATATCTTCACCTCACACGTTTAAGGACATTGTAACTTCAGGCTTCTGCAGATGACGTTGCACAAGGATGATCGGGCTATAAATACCTGCAGGGTGTGCAATGGGATTCATTAAGAAGGAGTGGTACAATGCCTCATTTGATGTGTGGTAAATGGGTTGCAAAGCAGATGTTAGTGTGTTAGTGATTGGCAAAAAAGAGAGATTGCTTTTTGGCGTGCCAAAGATCATAGTGTAAAAGAAGTAGGTGAATTTGCAGATATATCGAAGCGCACAGTCATATTAGGCTACAATCTGTGGCAAAAATCCCAGTCTACAGGAAGAAATAATTGCTGGTGGTATAACCTGCTATTAGCTACATTACAGTCACATTAGGCATTTTTTTTACTTCATTAGGTACAGAGAGTATATTATAAAATAAAAATTATTGTTCATCACATCATAACTTTGTGTTGTTCAGTTGTTCTCTAAATTTGTTCACATACAAAAAACTAAAAGTATTTGACTAGTCAATTGCGCTCAGCACTTTTGTGGTTGTGTATACACAGTGACTGAAGAGAGAGCTTGAGAGACATGTGGAAGTGCTTTGAGTACTTATGTGACCTTACCAGTATAGTGGTGATGATCAGCGAGCGGTTGGAGAGAGAGTCAGTGATGTTCATGCCATTTCGCTTGGGGAGCTCTGTGATGTTCAGGCCCCCTGAAGCACTCCACTTTCCTACCTGCAGAAGATAAAAAAAAATGTGTAGCTCATGTGCACTGCAATTTCTTGTGTGATAGGTAGGCTGCCAACTGCCCTGCACACTACATTAGTAGAACAGAACCTGGTGAACTCATCCAATGTTGCTAGCTGATTATATGTCACATATATAGCATGAGGACAGGGAGGGGTAGTACCACATGGACCCAGATGCCTTGAATAAGGATCAAATTAAAGGGCATCAAAACAAAGGAAATTAATTGTCAATCCAATATCAAATAATAATATGCTGAACAAAAATGACACACATTATTTTCATTACTACTGCCAAAAATTGACTACTTACAATATTAAGTAACTATTGATGACTGAGTGTCAAAGAATATGTCTCATTTATTTGAACTTCTTTTCAATCTAGAGGTACAGGTTTAATACAACATTTTAAGGCATTTTGATCATTTTTATTGAGTGTATAAATAAATACAGTGTCACATGGGGACACAACTGATCTCTCTGCACTAACACAGACCCAGTCCCTAGGGATAACATATGATACAAAGAGATACACAGATCTGACAAAACAGATACAAATTGCAATCAGTGGGGCAGCACCTACAGAGAGCAGTCAACAACTGGTACAGATTCTGTTTGTCTGTTGATTGGATTGTGCATTTCACGCATGTAAGGAAATCCCTAGTTTAAGGGCAAGAACACACTTTGTAGCTGGGTTGGAGTTATCAGTTCAAGTCTGTGTCCAAAATTCCACTGAACAATGGCAGTATCAGCATCCCAAATCAGGGTTGAGTTCTGGTGCACAATAATCTATTGTCAACTTGTTACACCTCTGTAACAGTTTCCAACTTCTGAGTTTCACAATTCTTCAGGGTCTGGGGTATCACAAGCAAGATGCAAATCCTTGAATTCTTTTTGTGGTTTTAATTAAATCAGCTTACTTAAAAACATTCATTTGTGTCATGTTTCTCACATTAATACTTGTGTAAATGTAAACAATGATAAATGCGATTGTTTACATTATTAATAACTGTTTAGCAGGAATTCACATATACCAAAAACAGCATGCCTTTCATTTAGTATGAGGCAGAATACGATTTTATTTTACCATATCTACTATGTCACAAATAATTTCAGGAAATTAATAACTTACAAGAAACCTAGTTATTAAAAACAAATAAAAAAATCAGTAGATCTATTTCACAATTATGAATACATTAACTAAAACAGTCTGGACAAAATATATGCATAGTACAAGCAATTGCACTCATATCTGCACAATGATCTGAAAAGATAAGGTATGTTTTTCAAAATCTATTGCTCTCAGCAACAAACAGAAGCTTTATGTTGTAGAGACATTTCATAACAAATCATTAGTGCAGATGGGCCTGTGGCTGTCAGCATCTGTCTGCCTACACACGTACCCTCAGTGTTGCCCTCCACCATCTTGGAACTCTTATATTCAGGGGGACAAATGTTGTGTTTATTCACGCATGCACACCATAACAATCAGTTCAGCTGTCAGTTTACTATACATGGCTTAAGGTATTTGGACACTAAAAAGTCACTTCCAAACCATGTACATTATTTATACATCTAGCAAAATATTACGGAATTACCACACATACTTTGTTGAAAATATAGAAATCACAGAAATTAAAACACACTATTTATGTGTAGAGGATGGATAATCTGGCTTTTTGAAGCATAACTAAATGATTTTTGCAAATTTCTTCCAGATCAAATAGAAATCAATGTTGAGAAAAGAATGTGTAATCATGATAAACAACAACAAACTAATCACAATATGCATATTTTCGCTCCTCATGTAACATTTATGACAGTTTGATTTCTTTGAAGCATGGATTTATTATATATCAAGCAAGGGCAACCTTTTTGAATAGCAATTGACAGGTCAGCCTTGATATTTTTTTTTACATCCAGTGTGCCAAATGTAACATCAAGTTGATATTCCTTTTTTGAAAAAAGGATCTAACACTTTGCCTGATAGGCAACTCTATATCACATATAAAATAGGTAATGTATTTTCTTCAGGCAGTCAACATTATAAATTTCATTAGAACAGCACTGTAAAAAGTTATAGGATCATCTCCTCTAGCAATACAGATTCAAGATTCATGATTCATTGCTGAAAATCACTTTCATATAATCAAACACACTTTATCATTGCGTCTCTTTAGTTAGTGCTGGTTTTCCTTTGGCTTTTCTGTATGTAAATTATATTTTATGCTATGCACGTTAACTCATGCAGGGTAGAAACTTAACTAACCATTTAAATGTTCTTTGTACATGGTGATCACATGGGTTTCACTTATGATTAATTTTATTTGTCGGTTATAATTGAAATCATAGACTGCTAGCAATGCAGTGTTTACAGTTGTAATGCATGCTTCTGTTTATCTTTATGCCAATGTAAATCACATTTTTAATCCAGGCAAATACAACCAATCACAATAAAAGATAATAATTAGATATATATAACAGAGTACTTCCCAAATCCCTTTCTCTTCAAACAGTAAAAGCCCAAATACACTACACTCAGTTTGCTCTGTGGTATGATTCATAGAATACAGAAAAATCATAATCCCCTGTATGTATCCAAAATGTATACAAAACACCTGTGCATTGACTGTTGGTGTAATGCAGTAACTTCTTGTGTTATTTACCTGTTCTTGCAAGCCCGTATCATAAATGAATCGAATTTTTGTCTTCAGGCAATCGCCTTTATATATTAGAACAGCATATAAATTTCATCAGAAAAGTTTCAGCATCATATGCTCAGCCAATCTAGGTTCACATTTCATTACAGGAAATCTCTTTCATCCACCCATTCACACTCCATCGTTGCTTCACTTTAGGGTATTAAAACCTTGTTTTTTTCTTTTTAGATCCTAATGCTGCATTTCATTTTGCCTTTTCTATATGTAAATCATATTTTATTCAGGAGGTCTTAGAGTTGTCTCACAAGCATTGACTTCTCTTTCCACCCAATAATTTTCATTTGTTCTGTGGGGTTTCTATTTAACAACTTACTCAGCCTAACTTTATGTTTTCCTTTTACAAACTGCCCATGTTGTTACTACTTGTACCAAATCTTTAGACAGAGATGACATGGAGCATCATATATAATTTGCTACACTCATGTTCCTCCTTCTTGAAGAAAGTCATTTCCATTGTATTAGCTAAAAACTTGAAAGCTATTTTTATGTGTGTTAGCCATATCCATATGCCATATGTATATATACGCACATATACATATATACAGTGGATACGGAAAGTATGCTGACCCCTTTAATATTTTTACTCTTTGTGTCATAGCAGCCATTTACTAAAACCAAAAAAAGTTCATTTTATTTTTTTTTTGTAAATTTATTAAAAAAGAAAAACTGAAATATCACATGGTCATAAACATTCAGAACATTTGCTGTGAGGTGATTCTACTCCTTCACTGGAGTACAGCTGTGTTTAATTTAATTGACTTGACTTGATTAGGAAAGACACACACCTGTCTATATAAGACCTTACAGATCACAGTGCATGTCAATGCAAATGAGAATCATGAGGTCGAAGGAAGTGCCCAAGGAGCTCAGAGACAGAATTGTGGCCAAGGCACATTTCTGGCCAAGGTTACAAAAAAATATCTGCAGCACTTAAGGTTCCTAAGAGCACAGTGGCCTCAATAATCCTTAAATGGAAGAAGTTTGAGACGACCAGAACTTCCTAGAACTGCCCTTCCAGCCAAACTGAGCAATCTTGGGAAAAGAGTCTTGGTGAGAGAGGTAAAGAAGAACCCAAAGACCACTGTGGCTGAGCTCCAGAAATGCAGTAGATATATGCGAGAAGGTTCAACAAAGTCAACTATCACTGCAGCCTTCCACCAGTGGGGGTTTTATGGCAGAGTGGCCAGACGGAAGCTTCTCCTCAGTGCAAGACATATGGAAGCCTGCATAGAGTTTGCCAAAAAAAACATCAAATGACTTTTAGTCTAAAATAAATACGATTCTCTGATCTGATGAGAAGAAGATTAAACATTTTGGCATTAATTTTAAGTAGAATTTGTGGAAAAAACTAGACACTGCTCGTCACCTGCCCTATACAATCTTAACAGTGAATCATGGTGGTGGCGGCATCACGATATGGGGGTGTTTTTCAGCTGCAGGGACAGGATGACTGATTGCAATTTAATGAAATATGAATGTGGCCAAGTACAGGCATATCCTGGAAAAAAACCTCTACCAGAGTGCTCAGGATCTCAGACTGGGCCGAAGGTTCACCTTCCAATAAGACCCTAA
>JAVSBV010038420.1:0-11360 GCA_033117975.1 Parotocinclus spilosoma
TGTCCCTCTTTCTCTTTCTCTCTCTGTCTGTCTCTCTCTCTCTCTCTCTCTCTCTCTCTCTCTCTGTCTATCTGTCCGTCTCTCTCTTTCTGTCTTTCTGTCTCTGTCTGTATGTCTGTCTGTCCCTCTGTCTATTTGTCTCTCTGTCTGTCTCTCTCCCTCTCTCTCTCTCTCTCTCTCTCTCTCTCTGTCTATCTGTCCGTCTCTCTCTTTCTGTCTTTCTGTCTCTGTCTGTCTGTCTGTATGTCTGTCTGTCCCTCTGTCTATCTGTCTCTGTCTGTCTCTCTCCCTCGCTCTCTCTCTGTCTCTCTCACTCTGTCTATCTGTCTGTCTCTCTCTCTCTCTCTCTCTCTCTCTCTGTCTCTTTCTCTCTCTCTCTCACTGTCTATCTGTCTGTCCGTCTCTCTCTCAGTTATGTGCACATTTGCCGGCCCCTTTATTAGGTACACCTGTTAAACTGAATGCATGGTAAACTGAACATCAGAATGAAGAAAGGAGAAGAAATGTGATTTAAGTGACTGTAAACATGGCATCACTGTTGGTGCTTGATGGGATTGAGTAGGATTTACAGAGAATGGTCTGAATAAGAGGAACTATCCAGTGAGGGCAGATCTCCGGGCCGAAAAAGCCTCGCTCATGACAGAATGACCAGACTGGTTTTAAATGATAGAAATAAACCATTCGTTACTCACATTTAAGAGAAATGACTGTAAACAAAATGCCCTATTCCATCAGAGTAATACCTCTGTACAGTTTTTGTTATATTGAATATTTATTTTTATTCTGTCATTGCAGAAGTAATCACAAGTTTTGTGTGTTTAACTGACTTTTTCTGTGTCACCATCGTATTTAGTTTTTGTGTAGATTTTCAATGCTCTGGAGCAGCAATCCTATTTTCTTTGTTTATTATACAATGACAATAAATCATTAAATAGATTTTTAAATAACCAGGGGAAAATAGATATATATTTTTTTTCTGACGGATAACAATTGAAAATTGTGTGTACTTTTCTTATATAAATTATTTAATATAGTTAATATAATTTTATATAATAACTTAAACACAATGAAACTTCAGCTCAAAAAATATAAAATAAAACCTGGGCCATTTGCGTAAGTGTTACACCACCTGGTGTTCAATCATGGAGTTGCAAAACAAAATATGAGGGATTTAAAATCCCAGCCAGACGATGCACCATTACATGCCTAGTAAAACACTAGTAAACATAGCATGCATAAGGACATGCCTGCTTTATTATATTATGGTTTATATGTTTTTATAGAATTACTATAGCTCTCTTGAATCATCAGACAGTTTGCAGACCAGTGCGTCCTGCTCTTTATCTTCTCAAGCGCTCCCTCAGAGCATACGGGAAGCCCTCAAACAAGTCCATCCAGATGTCTGCAAAAGGTGATCAATATCATTACAACGATGATTTATAATCAATATTAAGGACTTCTTATGAAAACGTTGCCTTTTGAGCTTTGCTTACTATTAACTTACAGGTTCTTTGGCTGTGGTGTGGTGGCACCAGAGAAGCTGAAAGGTTCTTCAGTTCTTGATCTTGGGAGTGGTTCCGGCCGTGACTGCTACATGCTCAGCAAACTTGTGGGAGACGATGGGCATGTCACTGGCATTGACATGACTGAGGAGTTGGTACTGTACAGTTCTGCATGTCTTGAGGAACTCTGAAGACGTGAAGGAAGGGCAAAGTGAGCAAAGAGAGACAGACAGACAGGAGCATGAACCATTAGTGGAACCAAGAGTGGCCTGGCTGGACAGAAGTAGGAGGCCTTGCCTCGCACCCTGCAAGGAATTTTATTCCACAAATGACTGACTGCCAACAAGGTGGAGGCACACCCTTTGGTTGCTGAGCATAGGGAACCAGTGCTCTACTAACTAAGCCATTTTAGTTCATAGCCCCTGTTTGGCAAGGGAGTTTGTCAGTTACACTGCTCATGAAATTAGTGGATATTTAATTAGTGGATATTTCATTTGGGGGTATCCCCTAATTTTTGTGAGCAGTATACAAGGGATATAGTGAGGTCCAACTCATGGAGCACGAAGGCGAGGAGCCTGCTCATGTTAATCAGAGGACTTGAACCTACTATCTCCAGTCGGGTTTGTAGTAGTGTTTTTAAAACATTGACTCTGGATTCTGTACTGGCCTTTGACTCGGCATCCGGTCCCAGTTTGTCATCGTCTGTGTGTCTGTCTTCTCCTCTCTAAGAGATTTCCCCTTCGTTCCAGTCTCTGGAGTTTTTTTAATTTGTGCCAGCACAGCCATGCATTTCTGAGATAATTAGAATAGACAATAATAATGACCAGGAACACCTGCAAACAGAAAATGGTTTTGCTCTTAAATGAGCTTATCCATAATACAGTATTGCAAATTCCTGTTTTGCTCAGACCTGATATGAGGAGCATCCTATAAAAACTGTCTGTATGAAGAGCTGTGACTTACATTTACATTTACCCCCTTATCCAGAGCGACTTAGAACTTATACAGTCTTACAATTCAAGCAATCGTGGGTTAAGGGCCTCGCTTAGGGACCCAACCGTGGCAGCTTTTTTTTTGGCAGAGATGAGATTTGAACCCTGGACCATCAGGTCCAGTACCTTTACCGCTAGTCTTACGCAGTCACACTTATATACATATGTACAGTACTGTGTAATATTCCACCACTGTATCAGCAATGGTGTAATGATCATTGTTTCTCAGTCTCTTCACTTGAATACAACCACAAAACACCAGACATTTGTATTCAGCAATAAGAAACTAAAAATATCTGAAAAAGCAGCTTCTGAAATAATAGCAGCATCTGATCATTTAGGGTCTTTTTGGGCAGTAGCCAAAAAAAAAACTTTTTCAGAAGCTTAACAGGGTAAAAAGGCCAAGATGAGCAAAAGCTCCCAAATATTGCAATAAAGATTAGTTCAAAAGTCCAAGTTTGAAATATTTGGGTACAGTCGCTAACAATATGTCTTTATGATCATCATACTATTGCTAAAACAACAAATCTAAAGGCGGCAGATGACTTTTGCACAGTATTTTAGGTATGTTCTTCACAACAGCATCTATTATACCAAGCCAACCAACCCTGGCTCCAAAAGTCTTGCAATTAAGCTACATTAGATCCAAAAATGAAACATTACATTAGATCCCAAAAAACTGTAAGACATAAAAGCATAAAAGTTTTTATATAACAAAATATATGTACTTGATGTGGCCAAAAATAAGTATAAGTAAAGTATGACTGTGGTAGCCTTGCGGTTAAGGTAGTGGACTCTGGACCTGATAGTCCAGGGTTCAAATCCCACTTCTGCCAAGCTGCCACAGTCATACTTGGGTCATTAAGCAAGACCCTTAACCCACCATTGCTTGAGTTGCATGACTGTATGAGTTGTAAGTCACTCTGGAAAAGGGGGTCTGCTAAATGCCATAAATATAAAATATAAATATATAATAAGTAACAATAAGAATGTACATAGATGAGCCAAAACATTATGACCACCTGGTCTGTACCTGGCCATCCACATGAATTGATGTTTGCATGAATGCCCAGACCGAGGTGAGAACATTGCTCATTGCTCAAGGCTTGCCACCACCATACACAACATGCAGTACGTGATGCAATGTCTTGTGAAGCATTCTTGCTTTAACCAGCCATAAAAACATGTCCAACAACCTGTGAGCACTGTTGATAGGTGTGAGCACTGTTTGCCAGGAACCCCCCTCAAGTCATAATAATACTAGACCATACAATAATACGACCATAATCACTTTCCCAGGTTTTAGGTCTTTATATCTGCCCACTTCTTCTGCATTCCAACACACAAACCATGAAAGTTGTACCGAGATCTTCAGTGTTATTTGGTCTGTGAGTGGTCATAATCCATTGGCTTATTGGTATATACACTATATGGGCAGAAGTATTGAGACACATCTCTCAATCACTTAATTTGGGTTTCATTTAGTCTTTTTTTTACAAAAGGTGTTTAAAATCAAACACCTAGCCACGCACCTAGCCACCTAGCAAAGCCTAGCCTTTATAAACATTTGTGAAAAAATGGGTCGTTCTGGGGCCTGTAACCTATCCCATGATCAGCCGTGAGGGGTATTTAAAAAAACTTGGGAGTTTTAGGAAACAGGAAAACCCTTCTCAGAAGAGTGGAAGCTGTTATCGCTGAAAAAGGATTAGAGACCAACTAGATATGCCTGTGGACATTTAAATTCTCTCGGGGTTTAATACGGGGTTGTAGGTGTCTCAATACTTTTGGTCATATAGTACATTTGTTATTTAGTCTGGAACCCACACTGAAAATAAATGTACTTCACGTATTAGACTGAAGATCAGAATAGGAATTATGTAGTCATAGTTTTGTTCATTACCAGATACAAGCATCAAGAAAATATATCCAGTACCACCAGGAATGCTTTGGCTACTCCAAGCCAAACACGGAGTTTATACAAGGATACATGGAGAGGCTTGGTGATGCAGGGATACAGGACAACTCTCTGGATGTGGCCATGTAGGTGAACCTAATCCATATCCAGGTCATAATCTGTTCATAGAGCATCAAGAGGAAAACTGATTTTTAGTAAAGAACAAATCATACTGCTGATTTTATGCTGATGCAGATTTCTAAGATCTTTGTGTACAGGGCATGTTAACAGGTTTTAAATGATGGCTAGACTGATCATATCAATTTGTGCAGATCAAACTGTGTGATATGTCTGTGTCCAGACAAAAGAGCTGTTCTGAGTGAAGTGTACAAAGCACTAAAGGTAAGACAGGTCCTATTTAAAGCGTAGACTCATTTATTCACTTGTCAGTTCACCAAGTCATTCAGGTTTTTTAACTTTCCTTTTGGTTTCCCTTTAACCTCTAGGTCGGTGGGGAACTTTATCTCAGTGACATGTACGCCAGCAGGCTCGTTCCAGATTTGTTCAGAGAGGATCCGGTTCTTTGGGGTAGGCTTTAAATGCATTAGGAACCAATTCAGGTGTGCACCATAGTCACGTGGTCTGTTTATGCTTCTGTGATGTAATCTAAAAATAATAAAGGGTAATATAATAATATAAAGGGTATTTTATAAGGAGTCACTCTCAGAGCCGTGAAATATTTATAATAATAATTTATTATTATATGTTATACATATAATATTTTAATAAGTTGAGTACAGAGAATATGTTAATATGAACAAAAACAGTTAAATTGGTTATTTTTTTATGGCTACAAACCAAATATCCCCCCTTTCCCCATTCCTCCCCCATTCCTCACCTAACCCATCCATCCAGGTGAGCAGTCACAGGGCCCTACCCTCTACCAACTCCCCACCCCTCCACCCCCAACCCACCCCACTACCAGCTGCACATTGTCACTTTATCACTGGTCACTTTAATATTCTTGTAGTCTGTATATATATTTACTCATACATAGGTTTATTTTTTTTAACTTTGCTTCCTGAGAGAGGAGTCTCTAAATTTCACTGTTTTATTATAGTATTATTCTAATATTAGACTTAATAATAACGTCATCTGCCTCGAGGTGGCAGTAAAGCAACACAATTGAAAAAAAAAACCTTTTTTCGGCTATTACATGTGTAACAACGTGTTGTAAGCAGTAGTGTCTGGACCTACTGCACGATGTTTTGTCTTTGTCTGTCCATCCAGCTATCATGCCAAGCTTATACCTGTACCCTGCGTTCTATGGGTATAAAATGGGTATAAATGGCACAGCCCCACAACGCTGACCTGGAAACTCATAAATCATTAAATACTCATCAGTTTTAGTTTAAGTCTTAGAATTTTGTCTTCTGTTTGCAGTCTTTTCTTGTCCTTTTTAATTATTTCAGCCCTTGCTCTTTCACTGAGCCTTTTTATTATTTAACTGTTATTTACTTAATTTTACTGTTGATACAAATTTAACAATTTCAGTTAACCACTTAATGAAAATGGGTCCATTTTTGAGTCTTGGTCCTTCCAAGGTTTTTTCCTTCTATATTCAGGGAGTTTTTCCTTGCCACTGTCACCCTAGGCTTGCTCAATTTGGGATTGGCCTTTTAAGATAATATGATATCGTAAAGCTGCTTTGAGGCAATGCACTATTGTAAAAAAGAGCTATAGAAATAAATTTGACTTTAGCTTAGACTGCACACCTTTGGCCCTCAATCTGATCCCTGGTGATTCTGCAAAGCAATATGGACTGATCTGAAAGGTTCTGGCCATTATATTGATGCCACGGCTGCCTTAGGCTGTCCTTATCTTCAGTTTTAAAAAATATAAATAAAAACACACCTTGTAGTCGTTAGTTTACATAGGTTTGTTTCAGCTCTGACGTATGTAATTCTTTAAGTCATGAAGGTTAAAGTAACTTGTGTGTTAGAAATCAAATTCATGGGTTTAATCTGAACCATTTGATCTCATCCTTGACACGTACTTGGCCATATTCAAATAAATAATCACATTTATTACAGGAATGCCATTCTGTTTATAGCGATTCTCCTTTCTAGGAACGGCTTTTGTAAATATTCACCATTTTTATTGTAGGTTTCAATCAAATGCCCCTCTGTGACAGGTGAAGGAATGGCTGGCGCCCTCTACTGGCATGATTTCGTCTGCCTCGTGAAGGAAACTGGCTTCAGCACACCTCGTCTGGTTACAGCTAGTCATATTATCGTTCATAATGCAGAGCTCCAGAGAAAAGCAGGTACATTTGTGTGATCTCATCAACAACAAACATGTGCAAAAGTGTGGATACTCCAGATCAAAAGATGTTTTGGTGATTTTCTATATGAAAATAACCACCGGTAATGTTTTGTTAATCTCATGGCCACTAGGTTCATGGGTTCTAGGTCCATTCTTTGGATAGGTACTGTTCCAACTTTACAAAATCAGATATTGAACTAATTTCTTATTTAATTTGTTTATCATTCAAGTTTTTATGAAAAAAAACAGTCAGAATATAAACTGACACATTTTCGCTATACTGAGTTTATTATTCGATTTACTCATGATGATCGATTTTCTTTTTCCAAAGTGTAAACAATGCACTATAATGCATTTTAAACAAAGTCTTTAAACTAACTTTAATCCATTAGAATAAAAAGAAAATATTACAAATAAAGTATAAAACTGTAAACAAAATTCTCTGTTATAGATTCACCATATCACAAATAACCAAGTGCAAACATTTGTTTTTTGATTTCTGATGAATAGCAATTTTAATAACGTGTACTTATCATGTTTAAAAATTGTGTCAGAAAGAATCTTCATCTTAAAAAAATAAGGGACTCTCACCAAGAATGGGTGTTTAATAATTAAATTACATTCAATTCTTAATAAACAAGAGCAACATGCATCATTACAGCCCTAATTATGAATTTTTGCTTTTAAAATTAATTCCTGATGTTGGAAGTTGCTGAGCTGGTATTAAAATCAAACCACTGGATGCTACGGTGGGTAAAAAAAAGCTTTGAGTTGTTGTGCTGTGCAAATATATATCATTGTACAACTAGTCTTTGATCTTTGATTTTTTAGGTGACATTAAATATGCATCCGGGACCTACCGCATGTTTAAACTGCCCCAGCACTCCATTCGGACCAAAGCAGTGATCACATACAAAGGAACTGTACCAGACTGTGCAGAGTGTTTTGGACTTGATGCCTCAAACTCATTTAAGGTATTCTATACTAAACTACACTTTTAGCTTTTGTAGAACTGCTATTTGAGCCAAAACATTATGCACCTGCATTGCAGCCACATTATTGTAGGTAACGTATTATAACGACTTCACATGAATGAGTGATCAGGTACTATTTGGTGGTGGATTATCCTCACCACTGCACTAACACAGATGTGGTAGAGGTGTGTGTTTTGCTGGTATGAAAGGATCAGACACACCAGTGCTGCTGGAGTTTTTAAACACCTCTTTGTCGTGGCTGGACCAAAAATGTCCAGCCATCAGAATCCTATAGGCTGAATCCTGATGAAGGATTAGGTTATAACTAATACAAACTGTGCAACACCTGAGCTGCTATCTCTGACTCTACAACTGCTAGGTGGAACAGTCTCTAATATACACAGTGAGTGAACACAGTGCTTAAATACAGGTTGAGTCAAATGTCAGAGGACACCCTTTCATTTCAGAAACCAAAGGAAAAAGATCTGAGGCACCTTAATATCTGAATACCCCAGCAGGTGGGTAAGGGGGCCTATCTTTTAGGCTATGTCCGGGACATGGCCGCTATCTTAAAAGCCACCGTATTGGATTAAGGGCAAGTTTTTTTAATGGGAAGGTGGTCATGTAGAATACCATGAAGATGGATTCGATGATTCAGATGTCTGGGGAACGCAGCTGCCGTATCATAGCTGCAGACTTCAACAACCGACACCCAGAAAGATCACCAATTTCACACAGCACTGTTACATCAATCATAGCCAAATTCAGAGAAACTGGGACTGTGGACGACAAGCCATGTAGTGATTGTCCACCGACCGCTACCTACGAAGAACCCTCAACAATGGCTTTGGCAGCACGCGACATGTCCTGTGACTTTTGACTCTCCCTGTACTATAAATAGTAGCTGATCTGCGGTGGTCCTATGGGGATGCCGACCAGGGTTAAAGGGACTAATAAAGTATGGACTACAACTGATATAATTCCCAGTGAGTGTAGAAACAAGGAGGTGAACCTAATAAAAAGATCATAAAGTGAGTATAAACAGCACGCTGTATATTGAGTATTGTGGGGTATTATTACATGATCTGCTGCTATTGTGTTTCATGCAGAAGGATGTAGCCTTAGAGGTGGATTCAGAGACAGCTGCTATCCTCCTGTACTCACGTTTCTCACCCGATTTTACCATCCAGATAACAGACAAGCCTGATCCCGACCTCAACTCCACACAGCAGGTAATACCCAGGACTAATCGGTCAATATGTGTGCATTCACTTCAAAGCGTAGGGCCTAAACTGATTTTTGGGAAATAACCATTCCAAATCTTTTCCAAACTCTAGGGTTAACTGCGTGTACTTTTTTATGAGTGGGCTTATTGAAATTTCTCCAAGCTCAAAGTCTTTTGATTTGGAGACACAGATGCAGTGAAAAGAAACAGCCTCCACCAATAACTTTCCGTGCTTTTCAGTACTGCCATCTGAACCCGTTCAGCCTTGCTGACAGACTGGGCTTAAGCATGAAGCAGTGTTCGAAGACGGGTGTCACAGGCAACTGTGGCAACGAACCAGCCAGTGAAAGCTGCGGATAATGTGGAAAAGCAAACCGTCCATGGTCACAGTGGGATTAATTTACAGTGCTACATTTGGCTGCCTTTAAACTGATCATCTTCCTCATGCGGATGCTGACAAAAAAACTCCAATGTGTATCTTCTTTAATACTGGCTTAAGTCTTCGCTTTCCTCACTAACAGAACCAATCAGGTAACCAATCAAATAAGGATTTCACCAGTGTCTAGAGACCTTAATATCAGATACTGTTCTCTGTCTGAGCGTGTAGTTCTGAGTGTGTAGTTCTGAGTGTGTAGTTCTGAGCGTGTAGTTCTGAGCGTGTAGTTCTGAGCGTGTAGTTCTGAGCGTGTAGTTCAGTCTGTTGATATAGTGTGTAGTTCTGAGTGTTTTGATGTAGTGTGTAGTTCTGAGTGTGTCGTTGAGTCTGTTGATGTAGTGTGTAGTTCTGAGTGTGTCGTTGAGTCTGTTGATGTAGTGTGTAGTTCTGAGTGTGTAGTTCTGAGTGTGTAGTTCAGTCTGTTGATATAGTGTGTAGTTCTGAGTGTTTTGATGTAGTGTGTAGTTCTGAGTGTGTAGTTGAGTCTGTTGATGTAGTGTGTAGTTCTGAGTGTGTAGTTCTGAGTGTGTAGTTCAGTCTGTTGATGTAGTGT
Source organism: Parotocinclus spilosoma (assembly GCA_033117975.1). Taxonomy (NCBI): domain Eukaryota; kingdom Metazoa; phylum Chordata; class Actinopteri; order Siluriformes; family Loricariidae; genus Parotocinclus; species Parotocinclus spilosoma. The sequence goes on from JAVSBV010038420.1 coordinate 9,902, forward strand.
GTAGTTCTGGGTGTGTAGTTCAGTCTGTTGATGTAGTGTGTAGTTCTGAGTGTGTAGTTCAGTCTGTTGATGTAGTGTGTAGTTCTGAGTGTGTAGTTCTGGGTGTGTAGTTTGTCTATCTGCTGTTAAAATGAGAGATTATGATTTGAGGTCAGGTGGTCTTTACAGCCAGATTATGTGCCCCAAATAAATCATTTTATGAAGATATTATTTCATTTCAAGTACAATTTGTCCATTGTGTATTATGAATACATACATGGTGCGTAAAAAGTCACAGGACACATCACATGCTGCTTCATGAACTTTTCACAAATGTTGTCAAAACCATAGTTGAGGTTTCTTGGTCAGTGGCGGTTCTTCTGGTGAGTCCATGTTCAGTTTAATTTAGTTCAGTTACCTGTGACGAACAACAAAATTGAGACATTTTTGTGTTGGCAATCAATTTCTGAGACATTTCTGGTCTTCTTTAATTTGCTACATGAACACCTTCCAATTGGTACTTTCCCTTGGGTATTCGGATATGTCCATTTCCATTTTGTTTCTGAAATAAAAGGGCGTCCAACTCACCCTGTATATTACAGACTAACACACTGCCAAATTTTACATGTCAAAGAACAACTTTTACTACAATACTATAAACATTTGTTTTACATATCTGTCTGAACACATTTTCTTATTCCATACACAAGTGTACAAGTAGTATGACAATAAACTGAACTGAACTCAAACATTGATTTCTACAGCTTATCTAATTTATATGTTTACAGTAAAATGCAGTTGGTCAAAATCATTAAGATTGAACGTTTAGTATAATGAAGTATTGCATATCTGAAGTATTTTATTGACTAATGTGTTCAAAGTGGAAAAAAGGTGATCGTTGTCGCTTGCTCTGGTAAATCGAAATTCAAATTCAGAGTACTGTTTTAACTGAATTTGTATTTATGTGTAGTTCCCACTATAGAGTTGAAATATCATAATACAGAGCACCTGTACGTTACTTGATGGATATAACGGCCGTAATTATGAGCTGTTTGAAATAGTCCACCATCTACTATTCTTTATGTTCCACATAGCACTTTTATTTCTTATTATTCTATTAGAATATAGTTACACCTATAGTTATACCTTCTTTTATACAACACTTATTTCCGACCTCACAATCTGATTGGTTGAGAAGTGTTCTAACCGTGCTGATATAAGTGATAATAGCACGGCCTTCTCACACTAAAGCTGTATCACCCCGCGGACGCGTTGCCTAGTAACGGCATATACACACACAAGCGTTTTTGTATCTGTGCTAATACAACCTGCAAAAATAAATCAAATGGATTCCTTTAACATAACATTTGACCTGCAGCCAGTTTGGACAGACTCTGAAGAAGATCTTCGCTTAATCCCAATTTAGATTTAAAGTTAACGTTCGTGGTGTTAGCCTGTATAAACTATACGCCGTATTGTA
>JAVSBV010038431.1:0-11360 GCA_033117975.1 Parotocinclus spilosoma
AAAATAACAACAGCATTTTCGTCACATTTAGCGTTAACACTAACATTAACACTGCCGATTGTAAAGTGTCTAAGAAAATTTAAATGGTGAATTTAAATGCTTAACATACAAATTATGACGAAATATTTAATTTAAATGTTAAATATAAATCTACATACAAATATTTAGGATAAATGCTTATTTAATTATATTTAATTCTTAAATATTTAACTAGTTTCAGGCAGACTATCTACTTTTTAAGCCGTGCCGTTTGCCCGTTTGTTGTTTCTATTTAAGTCTTAAAGACTTTACAATTGCTCTGTACTTCCTGCTTTACAATGACACTACTACGCCGACAATATTTAGTGATAATTTGTATGTTATGCATTTAAATGCACAATTAATTTTCTTAAAAAAACAAATGGCACCCCATAGCAGCTTACAATACGGTGTGCCTTATGGTGCGGAAAATACGGTAAGCTCTACAGTAAGACATTTTTACCCATCCTAAATAGTTATGCTAAATACAATACATAATATGTATTTGGACAACCAGATTGTACAGCATACTGTGCAATAGTACAGAACGTATTGTGGATATTAAGGGACCAATACCTGTAATAACAAATGAATGCAATTAATCTGTTACTTACATACCTTTTCTTCCACTGCCTGAAAATTGTATTTGTTTATAGTCAGTAATGTGATAATAATAAACTTAGATGTGTCTCACCTCTTTAATGTCATGGTACTGGCCAAGCAGAGCATACGGACAGTAGGAGATACTCATACAGATTATACCCATGCTGCTGATCATCACCATAGACACATAGACATTGGGGAAAATGGCCATGATGGCTGTGCCAATAGAGAACCCCAGTGTGCCAAGAATGTAGATAACCTTTATGCTGAGGTCAAAATTGTCCAGGTACTTCTGAAGTAAAGCTTTATGAAAAGGAAAGAAGCAAACCACATACATTTAAAATTACTTTACGATTAAACTTGCTGCTACAATAAAACCAGCCAATCAGTATTGCTCAATCATGCTATAATACAATAACACAAATAAAAGCACTCTCAAACTTTATCTTTTCATAAAATTATCCAAGCACTATAAAAAAAGAACTGAAATAAGTAAAACAACATCTGCGTTTCAGTTTCATCTGTGTTTATGTGCATCTGTTTTAATTGGCATGGAAAAGAAATGATGGGGTCAAAATTATGACTTCAGTGCTTTACCAATGAGCAACACCAGCTCATATCCCACCTCTGGTGAAGTGAGGTACAAATTGCATTTTTGAATGTTAAGGGGTCTCACTGATGACCAAGTAGGGTCAGGTACTCATAAGGCCCCATAAATCCAGGTACATGTCCATGTTCACCTTGCATTAATTATTGAGCTGATCGGTGCATGTCAAGCCATGAAGACCATGGTGTCGCACAATACACTGCAATTTTTGTGAAGCAATGATTTTGTCAAACTTGCATGACTAAGTGCGAATACATGAAGTTTTTGCAGTTATTAGATGATTCAAGTGGTCATGTAAACAGCATACTCTCATTTCTTAAAGCATTTTAAGGTCTGGGAATCCAAGTATGAAACCTAATAAAGAGAGCTGAATTTGAACTCAATCATCAAATTTCTCAGTGCATGTATCACAAGTCAGATTTCAATCAATTCAACTCATATTGGCTTAACCCAACATGGTTGCCAGATCCACGTATTTGAGGAGTCTGGTTGGTTTCCGCCCTTGTGGCTTATTTTTCTTGCCATACCTGGCAACCCCTTAATTACATGCAGCACTGAAATAAACAGTGAAATGGCTGCAATATATAGTCAAGATTAAAAAAAAAAAAATCACTATTTTATTAATAAAGTTTGAAGTTAACATCACACCCCTCTGTGAGGTTACTGGCTGGATGCAAAGTAAAAATCTGATAACTGCCCTTGTCATGTAAACCCGGAGGTTTGCCATTATCTTATGACCCAAGCGACTGTAAACATATTGATCAGATTACCAACAAAAGCTGATTTAATGCAGATATCTGATTATTTATTGCATGCAAACGCACTCAATGTTGCATTCGCTAGGTGACCTAGTAGAGTTCAAAACTTGCGTGACTGACCTGAGCAAACAGCGACAGTAGCAGCGTAAATCACTAGTCCCCAACAGCCCATCTGCACTCCTTTATTGTAGTTCTGCAGTGCTGTAGAGTTTGCCGCAGCCTGGCAGAACAAACACAATCATTCAGAGCTTAGAAACAAAAAAAACCCAAAACACTCCACTTCCCTTCATATATGCTTTAACAACATATCAATATGATGACCACAGTAGAAACTGCAGTTTTGATGTAAGCAAAAAACACCCTGACATTATTTTACTTTAATTTACAAAACTCTATGTTTTGTGCAAGTTGACATGTTTAGAAAGCTTGTATTACTCCTGTTTGTGTGTATTATTTTCCACGACTTCTTTGTAACAAGTAGTACATGTACGTGCCTGTCCTATTGTCAGTAGTATCCCCATTTGTTTGTCACTGCACTAACTTTATATTCTCTCTAACCTATAATTATAATAAACTGGTTCATATTCACTCTGATTGAAATGAATAGACAGTATAACAAACAACATGAAAGATAAGCCAGATGAAACAGAGACTCAATCAGTCGCTTGGTTTTTCTGCTACATCTCTGTGCAAACTATACTGGTCACAAAAATTAGGGGATATTTCATTTTGTGAACAGTGTATATGCAAATGCATCACAGTTTTCTTGTAAAAATGCCAAGTATATTTATATTTCATTAGCATAGCCACTACATGACCATGCTAGTGTCTGGTCAACATTAATTTCCGTCAACAACCAGACTCTCAGAAAATAAATTCATTAAAAGTTGCATACCTGTATTATATCCTGACATACTGCTAGGAGAATACTGTCAGAAAATCTATCATAAAAGATTTAGATAAATATTGTAATTGCTTATAAATTACAGAATGTCAGCAAACACTAACACATGGGTTTGTCTATGTAGGCACCAGCCAATGCCTATGGTATTTTAGTGTACAGGATTTAAATTTTAAGTTATCTTAATACTGGCTGCTATAACAAGATCATACCAAGACGGCAACATTTACAGCATTAAGAAGCAATTTAATGCATAATGTAGCAATAAATAAACTTTTTTAGTGTAATCAATTAACCTGAAGCATGTATTTGGACTGTAGGAGGAAACCAGAGCTCCTGAAGTAAACCCATGACAAAATATGCTTGGGTCATTCATTTAAAATATGGAAGGAGAGACATAAATACAGTCTAGCTTACAGACGTTTCAAAGTATAAAATTATAAGGTGGTAAATGACCTGCTGCTTGCCTCAGAGTCATATGTCTAGGACTTGGTACAGCTGAGCACAACATTTTTAATCGACAGAAATAAAAGCAGTCACACACAGTCTCCGACCTTTCTTGTCAGACCAATATGTTAGCATAGCTAGATTTTCCAGAGCTCAAAAAGAGTGCAACATGTTGAACCCACAAGGTCTGTTCTAGGACCATCTCCATATTTAGGTTTTAAAATGAATGTTGACTTTCAGCCAAAAGCAGGCTTTTCTACTAATCCCTAGCACAAGTTTCAGCTCAGCCATAGAAGGACTTTTGTATTACAGCACACCTGAAACATAAAATGGTGTATATGTTATTACAATTTATACAACAGTTACTTTCAAACTTACAATCTGATTGTTGGAGAGGTGTTTTTTCAAACCAAAATGGCTTCTCTCCGTTGAAACGAGTAATTATGAGATTTACGCACACAAAGAAAACAATTGAAGTATGCCCTAATTTTTGTGAGCAGTATATTTATAATTATAAATTATAAATTATTTGGTAGTGTTACCATTCAATAGGAACAACTCATTTTTTATGAACCTACTTTTTGGTAGAATCACTATTCGAGCACATTCAGTAGGAAAAGCTTATTTGATGTATTATGTACCTTTATTTTGCAGTAAAAAAGTATGTTGTATAAAAGTAAATAACCACTAATCTCTAACGTTATCTCTAATAACATCTGTGATCTACAACCTCCAACCTAATCATACCCCCTCTTATGTTTTTATGCTTAAAGGAACAGAAGCTCCACACATGTAATTAATTCTAGATCAAAATACTTGCTGTTGTTGTTGTTGTTGTTGTTATCTGGTCCTATTTTATCTCAACAATACCTCAACAGCACAAAATTTGGTTTATATTCTAACAATTTCGGGTCACTGAAACAAACTGAACGCACAGAGCACATTACGATAGACCGCTAGAGTTTGAAATATTGAGTCAAAGTCCCTTGTTCATTCTCACCATTGGATCCCCCTCGTAGATGACCTGTCCCATAAAGTCGGTGTAGAACACAGCTTCGGCGATGACTGAAAACCAGGTGAGCAGGTGGCACAGACAGAGCCGCAGTAATTCTTTGGGCATCTTTAGCATAGACATCCAGAGGAGACGCACAGTGGTCTCTAAATCACCCTCTTCACTCTCAGTGTCACCACTAGATGTGGTGTTACCACTTTGGTGTCGAGCCCTGTGTCCCCGGTCTTTTCTCTGGCGCTGCTGCATCTCATAGATGTCGTTCATACTGCGTGATGGCTTGATCAGCACGGCGGCATTGGCGCGCCGGTAACGGTAGCGATGCGAGCCCAGGCGCCCGTAGTAGGAGAAAGTGCAGGACGGCTGGCGGTAGAAAGTGTGGCGGCGGCGCCTGATGGAAGCATTGGCTGCGGAGTATTTAAAGGCATTGCTTGGATTCGACTTGGAGTGCCCGTTGGTACCACTGAGCCTGGCTGAATTGCCATTAGAGGGTTGGGATTCGAGGTGGAGTGGCACCTCCTCTCCATCTGGCTCAGGCACTAAGGATGAGAAACGGCGGAGGCTGAAGCGGTCATGCAGGATCTCCTCACTGCCGTGGTATGACGATAAACGCTCGTGGAAGATGGATGGCTCAATCTGGCGCAAAAAGAGTGCCTCACGCTCCAACTGTTCCAGTGCAGCATCGGCAATTGCTAGCACAGAGTCGCTCTTGCTGCGTACCAGCTCAACATCCAGGAAGTCCAGCTCCGGATCGACTGACAGTGCAGAGTGCTCATACAGCTCACCCTCCTGGATTACCTCCAGCTTCTGCTGAGATGCAGGAAGACCCAGGACGCCATTCAATTTAACAGAGGATGTTGCGTCTGCCTCATCGTCAAGCCGTTCCTGTTGCGGGATGTACTGCTCCTCCTCAATGCTGAAGAGATGCAGCGCCACAGAGATAATGAACAACACTGCTGCGAACACGAACAGGATCTGCTCCTGGGACTTGAAGGCCTTACCCAGAAAGGTGTGAGTCCAGTCAAGGCCACCAAGAGCATAACCCACAGCACCTCCCAGGCCTGAAGATGCACACAGACATGTTTTAGAATATTTGACACTCTACTACTGACTATGTAGTAGATGAGCTAAATAATGCCAAGTATACACCCAGTGCTAAACTTTTGTTTTGTAGTTTAATAAATAAAATCTTAAGAATTTGTAACAATGCAATTTGCTAAACACCAACAACATGTCCTCACATTGATACACATTTACACTTTGTGGACTCCTCACTTGTGAGTTGACATTATTATTATTATTATTATTATTATTATTATTATTATTATTATTATTATTATAGTTTAGATTAAGGATTGTAGTCTACTTAAGTATATTATGTTTTATATTTTGGAATTTGTGACTGTAAATGTTTGTTACTGTCAGTTGTGTGAACTTTTTTCAAATACATTATCTTAAATTTGGAAAAATTGAGCATATGTACATTGTTAAATAGATACAGCAGCAGCAGCTGTTTAGTCATATTAAAGTTCAGATCATTTACTAAGAATGCTTCTATGCACTTCATAACCTCAGACTATACATTGTGTTTGAAGCAAATCCCCACACATTCAGATAGAAAAGTCTTGTTTAACATGTTTCTATGCAAAACAGTAGTGTTTGTACTGAAAATTTCAAAATACATTTCTGCATAAAAATGTGTGCAAAAAAGCTCTGCATAAAAAAGTCCAGAATGGTTGACCAGAGAGAACATGTAAAGAAATTAGATAAAATATTATACTTGGTCATATTACTGAGGAAAAGGATCCCATAATAATATGTGAGTGCTAATCTTGGTGTTCTGTATACTTTTATCAGTTAGTTAAAGGAAAAATTAGAGCAGGTGGTGCCCTGTTGTAATGAAAGAATAATCAAAGGATATCAAAATTATTATCTTAACAACACAGTAAGTTTGTGGAAGTGTATCATAGCATAAACAAAAAAAAAGTAGACCTTATAAAAAGAATAGATGATACTCATCAAGCTGAAAGATTTACAAGATTGATTTTTTATGCATGGAGAAATCTTTAAAAGAAAGTCCGCCATGCTGCAAATAAATACATATTATCAAATGGTCATATTAGACCCGTAAAGCAAAGGCATTCATAAAATTTGCATAGGTATTAGTTATATTAACAAATGATGTTAATTATTGTTAAGTTGTTCTTCATTTCTCATCTATGGCAGAGTAAGGTGTTAAATCACTTAGTCAACTTAGCTGTACCCCTCTGCTTGCTAATAAGTCAGTCATTTTGACACAGTTGTTCGTAAAAAAAAATAAGCGCTGTGTCCCTCCAATTTTGTGTGCCTCTATATGAGAAGCAGTCCAGGAACGCCCCTGCCATGTATAACATTTTTGTCTCATTTGATTGTGTTCCCTTTATTTACTTTTAGGACTTGTATGATAATATGATGTTTAGATCATATTAATGGAAATATGTCAAAACCTATAAGAGTTCACAAACATTCAAACAACTGTATGACTGTCTTACTGTCAGCTTTCATCTGCTTTTCTAGGCGAGGTGATTGTGTATAATTAACATAATACTATGTGCTTATAACATAAATCTGTTTGTTTCTTTATTATTTGTTTGTTTTATTTCTTTATGTGGTGCTTTATGTAATATATGCATTCTCAAAGCCCTGTGTAGACAGACTTCTGCATATAAAAGCATTTCTTAAAGCGTCTTATGTAAACCCACTAACTGAAAATACTGACGCTCAGGCAAAAAGGATTAAATAGGAGGTTAATCAGGGACAGCAGTGTTCTTTTAAAACGACCACTCTGACAAACAGGTGGCAATGATTATCTAACAGGATTAATCTGTGACGATAAGTTAAATATAAAGCTATCTTTGGCTGCATTCTGTGGTAAAGTTCCATTTTCGAGAATGCCAGGGACAATGCACAAAATTGTTTGTCCAGTTTGTCATTTGCAGGAAGGCATAACTGTATAACTGACTGTGGTCAGTCGGTGTTCTCTGTGTGTGTATACATGCTTGGACATGTTTAGATTGCATAATGTGTACCTTCTGATGAAAAGATGGAGAAAGGGAGATGATGAAAGCAATGTTCTGGGATTAATGTACCTGATGAGAAGGCATGGATGTTCAGGGCCATGTCTTGCTCCTCGGTGTCAGCCACATCCAGCAGATATGCTCTGATTGGCCCCTCTGCTGCATCAGCACAAAAATCAAGCACCACCACTCCCAGCACGGTCAGCACGATGCCTATAGGCTGCCTACTGGGCTTGTCACCTACAGCCAGACCTGACACACAGAACACATACAAACGTGAAAATGAGTGAGAGGCAGATACTAAAGAGAATGCCCAATTTTCCCCAGCTACATACACATATACGTGTAGAAAAGCTTATGAGAGCTCTTTCTCAATAAAAAAAATGCAGTACTTATGCTGAGAAACAGCATATATTAATTCAAGCGGTAACATTATATATGTTATAACATTAAGGTTATATTGTTTTCACTTCAGCATCAAAGGCTATACGTGACAGCAGCAAAGTCATGGAGATACCAGTCAAATACCAAACAAAGTGAATGGTAAGTGTACATCTCCATCCATTGCATATCTATAAAAGATTAACAGTTGAGAGCAAATATTTGCACACCCTTAGAACAAAATAAGATTAAGAAAATTATGCTGCATTATGTTTTCACACATTTGTTAGACAACCTTCAATGAATGGCAAAAAAGACTGACAATTAATACAAAATAGAAAAACAACTGAAGAACAGAATTGATTGATAATTTTTTTAACTAAATTTTATCGAGCCACCTTTTGCCTTAATCTGACTGGATATACGTGTTCTAGTAGTTAAGCTACTGAAATGTGGACCTGGTGGTCCAGAGTTCAAATCCCACCTCTACCAAGCTGTCACAGTTGGGTTAAGCAAGGCCCTTAACCCATAATTGTTTGAATTGTAAGACATGTAATTGCAAGTTGTAGGTCGCTCTGTATAAAGGCGTCTGCTAAATGCTGTAAATATAAACGACGAATTTCTTCATGTCAGCCCACATTGCTTCTATTGGATTTAGGTTTGGGCTCAGACATTTACCCTTTTATCCTTAAGCTTTTGCATTGGTTTTGTTGCTGTGTTTAGAGTTTTTGTAGTGCTAGAAGGTGAACATCCTGCTCATATTCAGCTGTCTAGAAAATGCCTGCAGGTTTTCATCAAGAATTTGCCAGAATCCATTTTTTTCCAGTCCTGACCAACTGCTGAGGCCCTATATAATAAAAACTGCCCAGTGACAAAACATTGCCACTATACTGTTTCACAAAATATGCTGCTTGCATTTCAGTCCATAAGGTTTTGGTCTCATCTCATGTTTGTGCTTCTGAGGCCATGTGAAAAGTGTGGCACTTTTTTCAGAAAATGCATTTACCAAGCATTATTACACAGATGACTTACAACTGTTGCAATCTTACCAGATTCCAAGCAACTGAGGGTTAAAACGTTTCTCAATGGCCCAGCAGTGGCAATTATGACAGCGTTGAGACTTAAACCTGGAACTTCTGGTTAGCAGTCTAGAAACCTGTCCACACCATCTACACCCTTTTGCCACATGATATCAGAAGTGCAAACAAGAGTGTTTTGACTAAATTCATATTTCTCCTTACTAGACGTCCATACAGAATAACATTGTTTAAAGCTTGCCACTAGCCTCTTGGTAGCTTCCCTGATCAATACTCTTCAGGTTCAGACTTCATAATATTCATAATGCTTTAAAAACTTTCGTGTCCTTCTAATGTTCCACAAATTTATCCCGGAGCTCTTATAAAGCATCTTTCCAACCATGGTCAAGTCTTTGTGTTACCTTGAACTACTAATAGTTCTTAAGAATATAGCCAATTTTATTTTGATCAAATCCAAACAACTACAGTCAATGTCTGATGAAGGCCAGTTTTCATATTGTGTGAACAGGAGGTTGAGTGGTTGTATAGTTTAAAATTGGTTATTCTTATTGTATGGCTGATCATATTAAATCTGGATATTTTACTAATTAAATTAATTCAAGTAATTCATTAGTTAATACTAAGTAATTAATTTATTAATCGATAAGCCTTTTAAAAAATATTTTCTTTTCAATGTTGAGAGCTGTTATGCACAATCAATTTAGATTTTCATGGTGTAATTTGAAAAAAGGTTGACATTTTGGCATGGTATGATTCTTTTCTATACACCTTATAATTCATAAGAGAAGACATATTCAACTTGATCGTATCGAGGGATACTTTGATAATGAACCTCAAAGACCCCAGGACAGCATCTTACAGTTTGGTAAGATGGGGCTAAACTGGGGAAAAATGAAAGAGGAGTTAAACAGTATAATAAGAAATACTCCGGTTTAAACTGTATCAATAGTAAGCAAATACTTCTACCAGACAATGGGGAAAAGAAAAAAAAAAGTCGGCACACAGCGATCTAATGCTGGAGACAGGAAGTTGTTTCAGATAGGCAATAAAAGGTAAAAGGGGGCACAACAGGAAGTCTTTTCCTGTGAACTGGTTCCTAGTCTTTTCCCATGTCACAGCCACGGGATAGGGTTCACAATCTCACTCTCATATGTATGCAAACACGCATACACACCATGAGCCGAAAGAGGGCAGATAGCTTATTCACTCCCTCGCTTTCTCAGTCACTAACAACAGCTGACTGTGAGGTTACAATAGGTCATTCTGTTAAAAAAAAACTGTTTTCTGTTAGAAAAACAGATTTACGGCTTCTTGAAAAGTTTATAATACAACAATGCATTACGCAAGCTAAACGGTGGAGTTAAAGAATAGAAAAGATTTCTGTACACCAAAGGTTAAAACTTAACAGTTCTAACTGTAGAATACAGCTTCACACTAAACATATAAACATTATTTAAACAATAACTTAGATCACCATTTTCAACCAAATAAAAAAAAAAACACAAGAAAACTACAAGATTAGGTGATTAATTATTAAGTAATGCACTGAGTGACTACACAGCATCAAAACATGACCACTGGGACAGAAGCAGTGTAGTGGTAAATGTCATGGTATAGTATATGGACCAATATTTCTAGGTCCAAGTCTAGGCCGTGCCAAGCTGCCACTGTTAAGCTCTTGAGCACGGCTTTTAACCCACAACTGCTTGATTTGTACATTATAATATGTAAAGGAAAACTAAATGTAAATCTAAATGTAAAAGTAAATAAATGCAAATGTAGAGCAGCTCCAACGGTCCAGAATGCCAATTGCTGTCCCAAAACAACACGTGAAACATGTTGCCATGTGACATAAGAAGTGCAAGAGCCTGTGTGGCGCACAAAAAAAAAATATCCTTTTTTTTCGAAAGTTATTGTTACATGCACAGACCAACAAAACTATTTAAAGACTCTCATTAAAGACAGGGAAGTCCTTTACTGCCACTGGCCTCTTGAAGGCTTCCCTGAACAATATTATTCTGACTTTGTCATCCAGTGTGAGGAGACCAATTTGGACAAAGTGTTGGCACTGTCATACACTTTCTAGCTCTTAATTTTCACAAATGCACTGCTGTAATCTTATTGTGTTATTCTCCCAAGTACTGCCTTTCCTCAACTTTATCTTGAAGCTATTTTCAAATGGTGAATTCTGTCTTATCATGCATACTACATGTAGAAACCTATAGGAACAGCCAGTGTAAATCTGAAGTAATGAAATACAACTACAATTGATGTTGGAGGGGGGGGGGCATTAGCCTGGTGTATGAACTGTTGGTCATTATTACCATCATCATTATAGAGGTTAATTTCCTGGCCAAAACAGCCTGTTTAAGAATTACATTTTTATAATTGATCAGCATTATTACATTTCTTTTCACTTTGATGTTAAGGATAATATTGTGTAAATACAATCGATTCCTGTTAATCAGACCACATCGGGACGCGATCGTTTTGGTCCTAATAACCGGCTGGTCCGATTAAACAAACATGCCCCATGTTACAAG
>JAVSBV010038442.1:0-11359 GCA_033117975.1 Parotocinclus spilosoma
GCCAGAGACGAAGAGTTTCTTCACGGATATTACATACTGTACACGTTCTTTGGTCCGATTAAGCAGAATTTTGGTCCGATTAAGTGAATAACATTACACGTATATAATAGGATTTGTTTCGGTACTTTAGGATTTGGTCCCATTAACCGGAATCGACTGTAATTTATATGGCTGTAGATTTCCATCTGACTTTTCCGTAAATTATGTCCGTAAGTGCTTGTGACTGTCCTATTGCGAGTAGTACTACTTTTGGTTGCACCGGTATTTGTGTATTTTCTCGAACCTAAAACTGTATAAACTGGCTCATGTTCACTCGTACTATCAAGCGGGATTCTAACAGGATTCTGTAACCTGATTAAAGAAAAACATAAAAGTGGAAGGTGCAGGTAGAGGCAAACTTGGGCACGGTTGGGTTGCACTGTTTAACGTTACACCAGGTTAGGGGCATTCGGTCACCGGGGTTTGTCAGGACTCACCTGGACGTCATCGGAGGAGGGTTCGTAGCTGGCTCTTTTAAACGTGTCCGTGACGTTTCGTAAGATTTCCACGGAGGAGAGCAGGTCGCCGGCGTAGAAGTTGCGTCTCTGGGTGAGGTCCAGTAGGACTTTGGTTACCTGGGACATCCCATCCCCTGCCAGATTCCTCTGACCCTTAGCCAGATGTCCCTGGACCTGCAGCATAATACACAGACAGATGCCGGGTAGGGCGGAGTCCAGTATCAGGGATTTGTCTTTCACATATTATTTGTGACGGTTTGCAGGTTTAATTTTTCACTCGTTTTTCTGTGTTTACACTACAGATACAGATACAAAGGCAGAGGCACATTGCATTCGCAGCAGCGGCATGCACTTACTAATCCCAGAACTGGAGAAAATCAGATTTTGTCACTTATCCCATCAATATACATGCACGTGTGTAATCAGCTAACTTGTAAACTCTGGGTTCACATGACTCGGGAGATTATCCGATATCTGATTTGCAACCAGCCAATAATCTCATGGAAAAAAAAATTCCCGTTTGATGTATCCTACCCATCTAGAAGATAAGAATATTATTCAGCTTCTCTTTTTCTTGAGCATGCTGTGCATTTTAGTCTCCCCTACAGTGTTTGGAAGCCATTTCATTGGCGTTTTCACTTAATTCCAGGGTTGCCAGATCCAGCAAGGCAAACAAGCAGCAGGTTTGTTGAAACAAGTCCTAAAGAAGCGACCTGGCTCACTAATAGCTGGCTACATTGTCTAATAGAACAGTTCAAAGTAAAACTTGCAGGAATGTTCAAGAGTGGCGGAATGGGATGCCCAAATAAGCAACTGCGCTTGAGAAACAAGCCCCCAAATCCCGCCACCAATATTTGTAATCAACTTTCTAGAAGAGCGAGACCAATAAAGTCGTTTAGTGTGATGAATTCATCTGAACAATGCTCATCATAAATGTAAAAACATCATTAATGCCTATAACGCATATTATACAATGTGGATATTCTGGGGGTCTGGAACGGATCCGTTTACATTATTTCTTAATATAGGTGTGTTCGGAAGACATCGTTAAACTGTTTGTGCTTTAACAATCAATAATGTTGCAAAACATGCCTAACTAAGCCAAAAAAACATTAAATTAGTTGAGAAATGATGGCCAACTGTGTAAAATAGCAAACATTATGAAAGCTTCAGTAAGCACAGAGGCAAAAAAACAACAAATGCTTCAATGAAGCTGGCTCTAATGAAGATAGCCCCAGGAAAGGATGACCTCGTGCTACCCCTGCTGCAGACGACAAGTATATTACAGTCATTCGCTTAACAGAACAGAGCGGATCACTAATGAAGTCATTTTTTAAAGGTGCCAGGAACAAACACCTCAGAATTAAATGGTGGATGGTATGTGCCCCTTAGTGTACACCTAACGCTAACATTACCCATGTAGTACCACATAGTAGTTTAGATACTTTGCACACACAATGTTTATTAGAACACAACATGAAAGCATTAAGTACTTTGCTATAAAATGTACTCATTCTCATATTCGGACCTTTAAGGGGTGCAACGGTACCCTGTGCTCACCGATCGATCTTCTCAGGATTTGTTATTTATTATTTTACGCCTAAGCAACGCAAACCCATTTTTTCGTACAAGTTCTAAACGAAAAAAAGAGGCTTCGATGGTAAACAAAATGTAGCCTCATCACGTCTTAGATAACCAGGTGAAAATATCCTTTTTTTTTATTACTAAAGAATAGCAATTGAAAATTATTTCCATAAAATTATTATAATAAACTATTTATAATTATCCATAAAATAAAATGCAAACATGGTACCAGTCAAAAAATTTGGAGACGCCTTTACCAACTAAAATAAAACAACGAATATATATATATATATATATATATATATTTGTATTTAAAAAATCTTCCTATTATTTTTTTGTGTATATATATATATATATATATAATAGCTAGTTAGTAAATTTTCGAGATGCGTCTCCAAACTTTTGACTGGTACCATTTGACATTTTTATGGACAGAAGATCCGCAGTGCTGTTTTAGCGCTGATCTCGCGCCGGCCCACCTACCGACTGCTGTAGGTATCTGTATTCATTTTGGATGCATCGAGCATAGCTGGGCTGTTCCCAGTACGCTATCCCACGATGATCCAGAGAGCAGCGTCGACTAGTGGTGCCTGAAAAAAGATAAGAACACAGACAGAGTGAGGGAGGAAGTAAGGGAAAGATGGCTTGCGTTTAGGTGGGAAAGAAGAGGGCCAAAACGTGGGAGACGGCTCTGCGGGAAGAAAGTCGAATAACTATAGCGGGGCCAAAGGTAACAGGGAAACAAAGACGATACAGGGTAGACGATGCAATCCCCCATTTATTTTCTTGTCCTCTTTAGCTGCCTGCACATCCATCTTGTGGATTCAGACTGGCAGGTAAAGAGATCTCACACACACACACACGAGATGTAGCTGCTGTCAAATCACACGCCCAAGATACGTTCTTTGCAGGAGCACACATTTCAAAGTCTCTGCTGCAGCTTGTTGCAGAACCTCCCAAGCAACAGTTCCATAGCAACAATGCCGCAGTGTGAAATCAAACATGGACGCATTTCCCATACAAGGCTGCATTTCGCTTCTCCTCGGTGCCGACCTACCCACGCAGGGCCACCTGAAGGAGCCATGGTGATAGATCGAAGCAGGGCAATCCCCACTAAGCCATGTCTTAGCGCCCTGCGTAGGCCCTCAGGCAGGTGAAGCTGTGCTTCCGGGAGCTCATGCAAGACCTACAAATGCAGCCTAATCTGCCAGCTGGGTACTAGCTACACCTGGATCTTATCTCTGTCCCCGAGTCGAGCTACACCCCTTTCTTCCGTCTCAGGGACACGAGAGCAGGCGGAGACACAGAAGCATAGAAAGCGTAACAACCTCGGCTCAGCAGGACGTTCCCAGGTGAACCGACAGGTCCGAGGAAAAGGAGGGAAAGAAAATTTGAGCATGCAGCAAATTTTGGTGGAAGTAGATTCCTGTAATATGGGGGTAGGAGTAAGCATCTGGCCTTATTCTTTCCTCTTTTCACATTGTTTTTGGTATGAAGGACTTTCTTGGGAAATGGGGTCGCTTAGCAGTTAAGCTACCAGACTATGGACCAGAAAGTCCAGGGTTACAAGTTGGGAAGCTTTTCATAGGTTCTCAAAGGAGGGGCTAAATCGAAACCATGAGTGATTACTAGCCTAACGTCCTGTCCAGTCCACTACTACTGTTACTGTTTGTCTGCACCCCTTGAGGTCCAGGTTAGGTTCCGGACCAACACCCTCTCCCTTACCCTTACCCCCATCCACATTTTTTTCGAGCGCCAGCAAACCATGTTAATACTTGTTATGTAGCCCGTTATTAAAATCCTTGTTGTTTAAACCCTAATTAGGTTGAAATTCAGTTCTAATGAGAAGCTGTTGATTTATTTTCTGCCCACTTTTTTTTTTTACACTTTTCCAGCACGGAGTGGATCAACAGTGACAATGAAAGTTTGTTTTTTGAATTCTTATAGCTTTCAGAGCAGACCGTTGGGTAGAAAGCTCATTATTTTAGGCACTAGAGTGAATTAGATAACGACTACAAATAAGCAACGTTCACCAATCTAGCAGCTGATTAAGTTTGGTTAATTGAGCAAGTCACAAGAGCATTACATTTGATTCCCTTACAAAATAAAATCCTGTTGGAATGTTTATGTGGAAATACAAATAGTTTCTGTAGTATTTCTGTGGTATAACAAATGGTTCCCGTGGTATTTCTGTGGTATAATGAATGGTTCCTGTGGTATTTCTGTGGTATTATAAATAGTTCCTGTAGTATTTCTGTGGTATTACAAAAAGTTCCTGTGGTATTTAAGTGGCATTAGAAATGGGTCTGATTCTGTGGTATTACAAAACGTTCCTGTGGTTTTTAAGTGGTATTATAAATGGTTCCAGTTCTGTGGTATTACAAATAGTTCCTGTGGTAGTTAATTAGTATTGTAAATGGGTCCAGTTATGTGGTATTACAAATGGTTTCTGTAGTAGTTAATAAGTATTACAAATGGGTCCAGTTCTATGGTATTACAAATAGTTCCTGTATTAATTAAGTGGTATTACAAATGGATCCGGTTTTGTGGTATTACAATTGGTTCCTGCAGTATATATGTGGTATTATAAATGGTTCCTTTGGCATTTCTGTGGTATTACAAATGGTTCTTGCAGTGTTTCTGTGGTATTGACGATGGTTCCTGTGGTATTTCTTTGGTATTGCAAATGGATCCGGTTCTGTGGTATTACAAATGGTTCCTGCAGTATTACAAATAGTTCCTGTGGTAGTTAATTAGTATTGCAAATGGTTCCTGTAGTATTTTAGTGGTATTACAAATTGGTCCAGTTCTGTGGTATTACAAATGGTTTCTGGAGTATTTCTATGGTATTACAAATGGATCTTGCAGTGTTTTTGTATTGAAGATGGTTCCTGTTGTATTTATGTGGTATTACAAATGGGTCTGGTTCTGTGGTAATACAAATAGTTCCTGTGGTATTTAAAATACAAATAGTTCCTGTGGTAGTTAATTGGTATTACAAATGGGTCCAGTTCTGTGTTATTACCAATGGTTCCTGTGGTCTTTTTATGGCATTACAAATGGTTCTGATTCTGTGGTATTAAATGGCCCGTACTGTTGCTGTGGTAACGTAGGCAGTATCCTGAGGTCATTCTTACGGTAAAGTGTGTGGTTCCTGTGGTTTTGGATTTAAAACAGCTCGTTTATTTTTATGGTAACTCTTTTGTGGTTTCCTGTAGGAACTAAATACACGCACATACACATTAAATATACGACTCTCTGGTCCTGATCCTGCGTTGTACTCATTTACCATACAACTTGCCACATCTGTATTGTTTCACTACACAACTTATTGGTCCTGTGCTCCTGCTAACGCGGTTCTTACTGTGGATTGTAACACACAAACACACACTGTCTAATTAATATAATTACTTGTGTAGTCCTAATAGTGAACAAGCTTAAATTATAAGGTTTTCTCGGCTGCATTCAGACCTTTTGCACCAGATTGCATCAGATTTAGAGCGGAGCAGTACCTGTGGCGTTGGGCGGACACCTGTTGAAGGCTAACTCTCCTGATGGGGTTCTTCTCCACAGCATGGACACTGCATAATCCTCGGGGCAAATCTCATAGGGAGCTGCACAACAGGAGACAGAAAGATCTCACCGAAGCAGGCACGGCAAAGGCAGCACAAATAATTTAAATAGAAAAAAATCGAAAACGACAAATACAGAGAGACGGAGGTCTTGACGCTGGGTCTTTTTTAGTGATGGCTAATGAATGGACAGGGCCTCCAAGTGCAAGTCTATTTTCTCTTAGTGTTCGGCATGTTTTCAATGTCAAAGTGAACTTTATTTTGCTGTTAACTGAAGGTAAAAAGGTTAAAAGGTACAGGGGTTCTATGAATGTCATTATTTGTTATTTGGCGGTCAGGCTCGCCAGAGTATTAACAACTGTTAGAGCGTTTATGCATTTAGTAACAGCTATGACTTACTGTTTATTTTATTTCATTTTTCCTGGAACACTTTTGGTGTTTTACGAGCTTTTGTGGTGCCCAGAATGCTAAACTTACTCCTGGATTTGCCGTTGGGAACATCTAGTTTAGGTTCAGCTAGTCCTTTGCTGATTCCTGCGTTTGTTCTTGCATTGTCTCTTTGCGTATTTGACACCTAAAACATTTCCTCGTGCTTTTGCCGTAGTAACGAATCAAGACAGTGTCTATACACACACATACTTAGAACCTAAGAATTTCTTGGGTACGTTAGTTTGGCATGTCCTAGCGCACCGGCGTTTAATGGGACAGCGGTATTAAAATGTCTTCCGGTGCCTCGTTACGAGTTTTGTCCTCTTGCATGTAAATTCCGGATTAATTAGTATGCATTGCGCGGCTTTCTTAATCTTGCTAAGTAGATTAAGTCAGGTTAGAGCCTGCATGCGGGGAACAGATTGGTTGGAGACCACGGGCTAAAGGGAGCCGCCGGACTCCTTTTGGTGAAAGTCTTGCGGATGTTAGCAAGATCGCCGAGGCTGATTACAGCCACTTTAATTATCCATTAGAAAGGAAAAAGCTGGCGGGTTCTCCGCTCTAGAACTGCTCACGTAGGCTGCGTGTACACACATTCCCCCCTGGGCGTTGGAATAAATTTGAATTTGCTGCAGATAGTGGATTTGCTTCAGCGAGCGAAATCGGCATCTTCACGCCCAGCCAACACACTATCACCCCCCCCCCCCCAGGAGGTCCGAGAATCCGGCGGGTTACCTGGGCAACGCTGCTCGCTGCACTTGCGGACCTCCTCGCCGTTTCCGTCGCACTGCTGCCCTGTGACGGCCAGGCCCTGGCACACCCGCGCACGCCGCTGCCAGCCGCCGTCGCACGACTTGGAGCACCCGCTCCACGGGCCCCACGGGTTCCACTGGCCGTTCACTGGGTAGCACACAAACACAGAGCCGAGTCATTACGGTTCCCCAGTCACTCTCCAGTCATCTCGTTCAGAACCCTTATGTGTTTTAATCTCAGTAATGCGACGTGACCTCTGTGTGAAGGCCACCTTCAACATTGAGCTGTTTGCTCTGAATGAACCGCACACACACACACACACGCGCGCATACACGCATTAGCTTTTAAATTGCTTCAGGGTTTTTTATGCGGACGTGTTTTACGGCGCCGTGATACACAGTCAAACGTGTTTTCGGAGTCTTTCAGTTAATTGAATTGATTAAAATCGTCAGGATGACACTTGAAATAATGAGATATATATGCATCCCTTTATGAGTTAGACGGCGCTGGGCAAACACGGCTGTAATTCCTCGTACTTTGCCAATATTAAAAGACGTTTTATGAGAAAGGTTCAGAAAGCCAGCAGTGTGCTTAATGGTGTTTTAATGAACAGCATAAAATTCTGCATCTCTAAAAAAAAAAAAAAAAAAAGGTGGAAAAAAACAACAGGTGGCAAAGTTTTACGCCATCACAAATCACGAACTGTACGTCTGAACGTCTGAGCGTAAGCATGTGAAAGGAATTCTGTACTTCCTTCACCGCCTTCACCTCTGCTTCTCACATTCTGCGGTGCGTCCAAGGACGAACGCGAAGGCAGACTTTTACGCGGAAAACCTGTAGTAAATCAGCTTTTGTTACGGAAACGCCGGGGCCAGCTTTTCACAGGTTTAAACGTCCTAGGTTAGCATTCTGAATAATTTTTTATGTCTTTAAACTAAACATTTCAGTTTATTTCAACCCCCCACAGAGACATTTCATGTTTTGTCTGGTAAGCTTGATTCCGTACGTTAATATACATCGGTTCCGACATTCCTCAATTACGGCAAAATCCAGGCTCTGTCTGGACACGGGGTTGGGTCGGTGCCCTTGCCAAGGGTCATTTCCGCTTCTGTGATGGCAGCATTAATGCAGAAAAGTACATTGCGATTTTATTTAGAGCTTAACAAGCTGCCTTTTCCTGGAACGTCCGGGCACAATACATTTTAGAAAGGCTCCACAAAGGAAGAGGGTACGGGTACTAGACTGGTGTGCTTACAGTCCTGACCCGTCCCCAATAAAATAAGTGTAAAGAGTTTGCAAGTTTGGGTATCCGTCTGGAACGGCAACGTCACAAAGAGGTCACCGCTTTGCGGTCGCACCCTTTTTTCGGAGCGTGTTGCAGGCCTGAAATGCAGGAACGGATGTTTATTAACCAAAGTACCGCTGAGCAGATCAAAGCTGAAGTACCAGGCTTTATTGCACTGTGTTTATTTCTCGTTTTCCACACCCTCCCCAACTCGAGCTGTGCGACTGTTACGCTCTTCTAACCATAAGCAGTTGTCGGGTAATGACTTTGCTCAAGGGCCCAACAGTGGCAGCTTGGCAAGGCTGGGGCTAGAACCCTGTTCTGATCCGGTGCCTTAATCGCTGCAATAGAGTTGAAAATGATTTTGAACTGCATGGCTAAAGGTGTGTACACGTCCAGCCATCTTTTGCGCAGCTTATCAGCTGCTTAAACGCCCCTCTTTGCAGATATTGCAGCCTTTAAACATCTGAGAAGGTTTTCCTGCAGATTTTAGCTTTGTATTCGCTTTTATTCGGCATTAGTGACGTCTGACGCTGCCGCCGGGTGATAAGGCTGTGCTGGAGGTTTAGATATTTTAACCCAGATCAGGTTCTGTACGGTCCAGTCGGAGTAGAAACCGTTTTTATGCCGTTCTGCAGTGCGTCATTGTGCGAAACCGTATTAAGACCGTTAAAACTAGGGCCGGCCACTGCCATCATTCCTTCTCTATCAGTTCTAGTACCGATCTGGATTGTCTGCCTAAAACGTGACACTTCACTCCGGAAAATGCGGAGCGCCCAAACGGGGACTTATCTGTGCTGGACAGCCGAGTAAAGAGAACGAACAAAGGATGTAGAGAAACATCTCTAAATGATGCTCGTTTCCTACAAGAGTGTGCCCCACACCATTACACCACCAGCCTGATCCTATACAAGGCGTCCGTGCTAAACCTTTCACCTGTGCACTCGGGGTTGTGGCACTCCCGGCTCTCGGCCCAGTGGCCCCGGCACTCGGAGCCACCATGGGCGGCGGCTGAGCACTGCCTCTTCCTCTGCTGGGTCCCGTTAGCACACGTCACCGAGCAATCACTCCACGCGCTCCACTCCTGCCACTGCCCATCCACTGTGGGGGTACAGCGTAAAAATTAAGGGAGGAACAAATGAAGATTGGTTAGATAACCTTGGTACTGCGATTCAAACCATATTTTAAAACTCCTGTCAAGGCACAAGTTGGACAATTTGTTACTGTACCCAAGACGTTTTGTTTTTGCTCCACCGCTTTACTGAAAATCCCTTTGGCTTATGCCCGATTTAGAATTCTTGTGAATTTCCATAAACGAGCAATGCGATGCCATCAGGGATGCCGTGTAGGTGGTAGCGTTCCACTCGTGTTTTTAGCGGTATCTGACACGTTTGAGTATCGTTTGCACACAGGCGGCTTTATACAGTATTCCATTAAACAGGGAGAGTCAGAAAGGCACAGGACGGTATTCCCATTTATTCGGAATACCCCAGCAAGTAATAGTGAGGTGTTTGGGGAGGGGTCCGGAGTAAGGCCGGAGATCAGAAATCGATTGATACAATCAGATTGGCGATATCTGATGTGGTTCAAACGTTGACACCGGAATTTCAAAATTTCTGTCGTACAGATTGGGCCACTAGAGATGGAACTGATTAGTCTGATGTCCTGGGAACGCACAACAGCCGACGCCCAGGAAGATCCACCAATGATCAGGCAGCACCCTTGCATCACTCATAGATACATTTGGAAACACCGGGACAGTGGGCGACCAAGAAGGGTCCTGTGTCTTGTGACTCTCGATGTATTACACGCGACTATACGTCCAGTTCGGGCAATGAGCCGTTTTCCAAATCTTAACGCGCACCTGTAATTTTTCAGCGGAACGTTTGGTGCATCGGAGCGTCCTTGTTGTTTTGGATTTCCTTGACTGTGCACAAATCTGATGCCACTGTTAGATCAGACATACCATTTTTTTGGAAGGGAAGCAGCCCAGAAACGACTTGTCCGGAATGGGAACAGGAATTAGGCCCACAAAGATTAGGTCGAAGATCGGTGGAAAAGCGACGAATGCCATGTTTGAAATCGATTCTCTATAACAAATCTAACGGTGGCCTTAGACTTTTGCACAGTACGCCCGTTCCTATGTTTTGCTGGCGCCTGCTCCTGCGTCGGGAGGGGAGATGATCCCCGTGCGACCTTTCCTTTCGCAATCACAGCCTATTGTCTCCGCTCTCGCTTGTTTTCCTTTTTTCCCCCCCACGCTCTGCGTGAACCGATTTGGTCGAACGGTCGGTCCGCGGGCGGGCGGAAACTCTAGGGCGACTCGTATTGTCGTGCAAGTTCTCATTTCCGAGCACAAACCGAAGCCCGGGCGCCCATTTAACGCAAAGTTCGACCTGATTGCATTTAAATAGAGGAACGGATTGTTCTGGAATATCAATCGACCGTGCCACGCAGGAAGCCCAGCACGAAACGTAACGTTCCAATTCAAACCGACTCCGTTTTGTGCCGAGGAACCTCGCTGCTCAACAATCGGTTTGTTCTCGGCCGTTGACGAGGAGGCAGGCGTCATCGGTAATAACGGTAAAATAAAATAAAATCGAGCGTTCAGGAACCTTACGTGAAGCGGACGCAGCGATTGGACAGGGGAAAAGGGCGACGCTGGGAGGGAAGCTGCTAATTGATTGGCTTTTTTTTCCCCTGCCGAACAGAACGGGGCTTTTGAGGAGACAAACAAGGCAGTCTGGGATCAGATGGAGAAGCAATCTGTCCGCCGCGGCGACAAAGCGAAACGTTTTCCGTGTATAGATCGCCGTGCTATCGCTTCGGTTCCACGAGCCGGTCGGTCCCGTGATGCCCGCTCTGCTCTTTTACGCGTTGGGTGGCATCCCCGGGTTATCGTGAGCGAATCCGGTTGCAGGCCAAACCATTCCCGATAGAGACCCCAGGGCCGGTTGGCGAACGGGACAGGGGATGGGCCAAGTCGGAACCTAAAAGGGCGAAAAGAGAAGAAAAGAGAACCGACCTGGACAGAGGGCAATGTTGCAAAGCTTGCTCTGAGTCTCGGGGCCGTCGCAGCCCCGGCCGCCGTGCTGAGGCGGCGTGCAGACCCTGGTTCGAGTGCGGTGACCCCGGCCGCAGGTGAACGAGCACAGACTCCACGGGGACCATTCCTCCCACACGCCGTGCACTGCCAACACAGGAAAGGAGTTAACACGGGGGGGGGGGGGGGGGGGGCA
>JAVSBV010038453.1:0-11359 GCA_033117975.1 Parotocinclus spilosoma
TTTTGCTTTGTTGTTTTGCTCGGTGTGTGCTCTGCTCCCTGTCTCCCATCCAGGGCTCCAGCTCGACCCTGGTTCCCAGTCTCGAACCCTGTACTGCAGCAGCATCACCCCATTGCTCCTCCTGCCTCTCGCCTCCATCACACTTGACTCATTGCCTGTGCTTTCACTGAATAATAAACACCCATTGTTCTGCATCTCCGTCTCCTGTCCTCTCAGTAGAGCTAGTCGTGACAGGTTTATAATGTGGCTCTATATTATTCTATATATTTTATGTTCCCTTCTCAACATGCTAAAGAAAGTACTAAGTGTTTTAGGTGTTATTTTGTCCCAGTCTTCCTGCAAACATCCCTGAAGTTGTGCCACAGTACATGGTCATCTGTGTCGCATTTTTCTTTTCAAAATTCTCCTCACATACTCTGCTGGGGACAAGTCAGGCCATTCAAGTGCCCTTACCCTCAGACATGGATTTTGTAAGGTGTGCAGCATGTGGTTTAACATTGTCTTGTTAAAAAATGGATGGACGCCCCTGGAAAAGATTATAAATGTTGCTTTAAAATCTCCATGTACTTTTCTGTATTGATGTTGCCATCACAGAGATCCTAATGACCTTGATCAATGGCACTGACACATCCCATATCATGACAGCACCTGGCTTTTGGACTTGTTGCTGATAACAGTCTGGATGATCCTTTTTATCTTTGCTAAGGAGCACACTGCATCTTTTATTACCATAAATACTGACCTCGACCTATTGATTCTTCTGACCGCAATACACATTTCCACTGAGTAATGGTACAACCCAGATGCCTCAGAGCCCAGAGAAGTCAACGGCAATTCTAAACATGGTTAACCTGAGGCTTCTATTTTGCACCGCAAAGATTGCAATTGTAAATTTAACTCTGTATTGTAGTGCTTGATTACAATAAACAATGTCAGAGTATTAGCTGAGGGATCGAAGATAACAGGTCTTTAGCTTAAGCTTCCGCCCATTGCCTGTATACGTTGAAATTCCTCCAGATTCCTTGAGTTGTTTAATAAGATTATACAATGTTTAACACGAAAGACTACACTGGCAGAACCCTAGGTCTTTTTTCTTATCCATTCTATATCATAGTGTGAAGGGTTACACCAGTACTTTTGACAGCATCATTGTCTCCTTCAGGCATTGCTCTTTTTCTCTCAATAGTGAAATTAAATACACGCCCATATCCCCATCGCATGACAGCTACATATATGAAGACTATTACTTTCTCTAAGAGCCTCTTTAATCACATGTATACATTTCATACTGACTGACAGGGGCAAGAGGAATCCCATCCTTCCTATGTAGATGGTCCTAATTTGTGAACTCCAGAGCAAATACAGTGAAGCAACAGTGTTTCCTGAGAGTAGTGGGGTTTCTTTTGCACGTTTTAATAAATAAAATGTTATTTATATGTATTTTAATACAATTTTAATAGGTAATTATAATACATTAGACAAAATTACTTACTGCAGTTATTTAAAAGAGAAACTAAACCTAAACATAAAATAGAAATATTTTTGGCATCTTTGGGATGTTGCCCAAAAGCAAACATAACAATCATAGTTCATAGTGACTGATGCCTAAATCTCTATTCTCATGCAGGTGTGTTCACCACGCCTTAGGGGGTTAGTGAGTGAAATGAACTGTGAGGCTCTTTAACCACTGGTAAATAAGAATATAAAAAGCATGTACATCACATTTTTAAGCTAGTGACTGACAAGAATTCTCTAACTCCTTTCAGTCCTTACTTCTGCTGCTTTTATAGTAAAAAAAACAGGCTAATTCAGGAAAACAGAATGAGTGTTTTCCTGGTTTTAATACAGTTAAAGAGCCTGTTTGACTCATGTCAGTCTGCTGTAGCTGACATACATGTGGTTTTCCAACAAACCCTTGTAGTGTGTAAGATCAGTAATCAGAGGCTCTGTGCAAATACCTTCATTGAGGATATATTTAGGTAACTCACCATGGGGTGTTCCTGTAAATCCTTCATGACAACACTCAAGTTTTGGATACTGTAACATGGGTGTGTGTAAAAACATCCTCAAAGTGAGTGTCAAAAAACAAGAAGCCCTGTCTGTGTCATGCCCCGACTGCTAACACCCAGCCCAAAGCATTGAGGGCAAGCTGTAATCCAAGCTGTTTTGTGTCTGATGTGTCCATTCATGCAAGTGAACAAAGAAGTTACATTCAAATATCTTTCACCGGCGTCAATGTACTACCCCTGACCTGGGATCGCCGCACACCACAGGATGTCCACCCAGGTTTTTTACTGCAGAGCAAATTTTGTCAAAAACAAATTGACAGATATGGACACCACCCTTTTCCAATTTTTCATCAAAATTGAATTTTGTGAAAGCTACCTCATACAATTTCAATTAAATCACTATAAATAATGGCATATTTTGCCCAGATTGGATACAGTAGAGGGGAAATGATGGAATCTCTCTATTTTGCAGAAGAAATAAGATATTCCTGTGACAAGTACTACATGACAAAAACTTGATGAGCGCCTCCAGTTTAAAGTGTTACCTTACATGCCTCAGAATGCATTAACAGAATATCATCTTACTGCAGAGCTCTATATGATAATATGCCATAAAGGGAAAGCTACTGCTGAAAGTGGGTTACGTCTTTGTTGAACAAAGCAAAATAAAATTTGCTCACAATCCAATAAAATGTAATGCACAAATCGATTTTTATATAACTGTTTGCGTTTGGTATATTCAACTTAACTATCAATGGCCATTCAGCGACACACACACACACACACACACACACACAGGTTATATCTATACACAAGGTTATCTCAAGACTAGCAATATTACATGTGACTAGTCCTGTGAGGCAACCAATCACTTTGTACAATCTTAGACAGGCATGGTTATAATAACTTGAATGTGGCAAAGAACGATCATTGCTTTAAAAACAAGCAGCTCAGTTATCTCTTAAATGATAAAATCAGCAAAGTCACATGCTGCGGCCTCCTGAGCATTTTTCATCGCATTTAGAGATGTTATATCCACGCCTACAAACACATCAGGTTTCTTACATTTACTGTGCCTTTTATTTCATTGCAGACAGAATGAACCTGGGAAATTTGTTAATAAACATATATTCTGCATTTTAGGCCTGCAACACATTTTTTGGAGGGTAAAGCATTTACCACTTTGTAATATTGTCATTTCTTAAAAGTTTTGGTACAGAGGATACCAAGTGATTTAGTGTTTATATTCTTACAGCAAACACATCTTAAGATGTGTAATATTACAGGGTTGTTTTGTTGCATTTTTCATTTCGAATTTTTTCTGCAAATGTAAGAAACACTGTGTGTTGTCACATCTTTTTTTATTTGATTATGTACATTAAGCATAATAATTTAGCACGCACTGTAACAACAGATAAAACCATTCAATCCAAGCAATTGTGAGTTAAGGGCCTTGCTCAATGACCTTATCCGCTGGACCTTTCGGTCCAGTACCTTTAGTACTAAGCCACCACAATCTTGGTGTTCCAAGAATCAGTTACATCAATTCTAATAAATGAACATTGGTTATAATGACTGAGCATGTTATAGGATGACTAAGTAAGAACAAACCAGTGCTGTTCAACAGGGATATGTGATATAATATGTAGAATAATAAAAAATCATAGCCTATCTGGTGATGACATGAGATGTCAGTTTAAGGCATGTTTGATGTATGTATTTTTAAAATGTGATGTTTTTTATTCTGCCAATCCATGCTTCCTAGGGCTATGTTACAAACAGCTAGGTCTTATCCCAGCCCTTAAATCCTCTTAGGAAACCTGAGCTATTTCTGCAAACAGCACCATGTCACCCAATGCCTTCCATTATAAGACAGCCATATAGCCCCTACCCACATGCACTAAAGGACTGTAAGGACAAGGCATAAAAGACACTGACCATTTTGCAGGCCAGTGGGGACAGATATCAAGAATAAAAACCAACAAAAGGTAAGAGAACAATGTTTTTTCGGTGTAGCTCTAACTGTTATCCTCTTGGTTAATCTGACCCCATTCAATTATTTAACTCTTAAATAATGCGTGTGTGGGCAATTGTTTAGCTCTAAATAAATTATTGGCATCATTTTATTGGCTTCATGTTTAATGTTGACCTAATGGAGACAACTGGGTAAACATACATTTAATGCAATCATTAAATTTTCTAAACACATCTTGAATGCTTTTCTTCTTATTTAGGTCAATGGATGTTCATTAAAACATGCAGTTTAATTATCTTAAACTCAAACAAACTTCAGCTTCAGGTCCTAAACGGAAAACTATATCTCTAATAGTGCACAACAAAGAAACATTTACTTGCTGACACATACGCTTAGCTAACAATTTAAACTGGTTTAAATTGCTGGGGTCATTTTGACCCCAAGAATTTCAGAAAAATTATTATTGTAAATTTGAAAATAACAAACCAGGCTAATATGATTATTAAATTACAGTTAGAGGTGTATTTACAGTACATGGTAGAGTATTAATTACATTTCTGATGAAAAAAATGCTAGTAAAATCAGTGAGTCTTAGCTCACTGATATTTAGAAACTTTCATAATTATGAAAAGTATTTACTGAATCGTTCCACTTACTAACAGACTTTAAACATAATGTTTATTTTGAGCCAAGCTGATACTTATATTTAGACCATTGCTTATTATAGTGAAATACAATTTAGCAAGGTGGAAGCATTGTGATTCTGAATGTAAGCTCAGACTCAGGAGACAGTTCTGTAAAGATGGGATATTAGGTAACAGGGTTTTTGTTACAAACTGACTGTACAAAAGGAGAAAGCAGAAGCTTTTGGTACTTGATTGTTAAAAAATATTGAAAGACATATGTATTTTTGTAACTAAGTCATCTAACAAGTGAAATATTGCAGTGTTAAAGGAGACAGGAAACATGACCCCCCTATTTAGAGAGTCCCATTTTTGTTTAGTTTTTTGAATGCTTAGTAATTTATTTTGTTTATAGCATGCAACACGTACGCAATGGGCATCTAGGTAATGTGTAAGGTCAGATATGAGAGTTGTCAGAACTTGAAAGAGATCTAATCCCCTGAGATCAAGTATGAGCCTTGCTGTTGGTAACGTCAGTATATAAGTTGGACATAAAATGGACATCTTACATGCAATAAAAGACTTCAAATACTTAGACTTAGGTGACTATACAATAGTATAGAAGAATACAATAAGTATATAAGTATATGCATATATATTCCAATCTGATAATATTAATATAAATAACAAGAATGTAATGTGGGGTGAAACAGTGATGCAAGTAATTGGTGCTGTTATCTCACAACTCAACATTCCAAAAACTAAAATGTTACAATGTGTGCGTAAGCCTTGAGAAAGATTGGTACCCTGTCTAGGGTTAGATTTCACCTAGTACCCTGTGCCTACCACAACCCTGAAGTGGATAAAGCAGATAAGAAAACTATGGAAGGAATAATGTAAGTGCACCAAAGTAGCTCTACACATCTCAATGTAGGAAGCAAACTAAAAGAGATACAGTACTCTGCAATAAATATTTGGCCACTATTATATTAGATATATCACTGTAGAAATGATAATGATGATATAATCATATAATGATCATATTTAATAAATTCCCAGTCTATTTATTAAAATACATTCAGAAAATACAGTGTATGTAGTATTAACTACAAAAAAGAAAAAAAAAAAACTTTCATGGGCCATAGTGGTAAGTATTTTGTGTGACCTCCCAGTTGAGCAGCATCTGGCATCTTTATTAGGTTGCCAAGTTGGCCCTTGTACAGACTGAAGATGCTTTGCCAGGAATGGTCTTTGTGGAATGCAGAATGTTTGGTAGCAGCCAATAAACTACTTTTTTAGAAAGGGACCAGGAAGAAAGGCTGAGATCACAAAGACTGGAATGAAGATCCGTGGAAAAGAGTATTATGGAAGTTTTATAATGAGTATCCCCCCCTATACTTAAAGTTCATAGCTAGTAATCTGTACTTAAAACACAGTAAGCTTAATCAGAGAATTTTCACCATTTAGTGCTATAGATGTAGGGTAATGGGGTTGTATTGTATGTTATAGCAGTATGTCCTTACCTAAGATACCAAAAATCCTTGACATCACATGGCTCCCAACACATGTACAATCCAAGTCTGCAAATCAGATCAAGGAGTAATCATTTAACCTCATCATCTTAATTTGTCCTTAAAGCTGTGGTCACTCTCTAGTAAGCTTCAGTGCTACACTCATCCTGTGGGCATTTTGGCTACACAATGTCATTTGGTAACACTTTAGTTACACACTACTCTCTTAATGGTGCAAATTGATAATGATATCTCATCCTTCAATTAAAATCCTAGTCTGTTTTACTTGCAGTTTTAGTTTGACCATTGTTTGACACATTCCTTGTTTGACATCTCTAAAGAAGAAAGGTGATTAAGGGTGATTGATAGCATCTTTGAGAAGTGTGAATCACACATTCTGTTTGTCTCTGTAGAAACAAAATGTCTGGCAGAGCATTAGATGAGGATGAGGCAGCGGTCATCCACACAGGTACGCATGCCATTTTTTCAAGATTATTATCTTTGCAATGACCTCTATGGATGAGTGTTAGGAGAATGTTACAGTACATGCATAAAGAACAAAAAATTCTACACTGCCCACAGAACTAGATAATATTTCATTATTATATTTCATTTTGAAATATCCCCTAAATATGTGGGCAGTGTAGAATTGTTTGTTCTTTATGCATGTACTGTAACAATTTTATTAACAATAATTGAAACAACTGGTACTTTTGTTTGGCTGAAGCAAAAATGCATGGTTAAAGAAAATACAGGTAGTGGGAGGACAAACAAAGGAGTAATACTTACAATATAAGAGGCACACACTGTCTATTTATGAAAACCATTCTGAACACGTCAACTGAGATTGAACATTCTCTATTCCAAACGTGAGATAACATTTTTTGTATTGTTTTGTTCTGTTTTTTAAGTTCTATCTCCAATCTTGTAGACCTGTAGTAGATTGTAGATTGGCATGTGTGAGTGACTGAGCATAAGAAGCAAAAGGCAATATGAAAGACTTTTTAAGGTCATTGTTGTGTTAAACAGTGCATACTTGTATTAGGTGCTACAGTATAGATATTCCCTAATAGTGTTACACACTTTTTTTTACACAGTTTTTCCTTTATTGGTAATTAAAGTATACTAGTTAAAGGTATACTGTTTTATGTAAATTTCAGTTCGTTCATAAGTGATTATAATGTATCTAGGTCTATTTATTAATTTTATTAATTTTTATTAATTTTATTGACATGTGCACAGTAATTGCTTCTTACAGATAACATTTTATAACAAATATTTCACCAAGAGATACAGTTTTAAACAATTATTGCCACAATTTATTAATCTGAAGTGCAAGTTCGGTTGATAGTCTAGTCCAAAACTATGTTTAGGACCAAAGGGAGTGATCAATGACTGGCGAAAGTTTAAGCTGGAGAGCATGGATAAGGAATCATTGCCTCCCAGCAAAAGGGAGCTTCTGAAGCAGATGTCATCCCCACACAAACCCAAGGAGGATTCACTGGGAAACTCAAACCGTAAGGTATTGTTTTACTGTTATTCTTTTTTGTTTCCAAAATCTTGACCACCACAAAATTGTCAGTTTCTGTGGTTTTACTATTTGTATACTATTATTGAGATGGCACTGTATGTGCACTGTATGTATATTTATTATTGTTGGCACTGTATGTGTTTAAGTGAAATTAAACATATTTGTTTTGTTTCTATAAATACTTATTTGCAGCAATTAAACTAAAATTCATTGGCGTAAATGGCAACAGGTCAAAATTACAAAGATGTGTTTTTGGCCGTTGATTAATAATAAAAAAAGAAAGAAAGAAAAATAATTGTTAAAAGGAAACACATTTATATTACTTTTTAACAAAATAATACTAATTTATTAACTTCAGAAACCAATATTTCAATCACAGCTTTCATGTGTCTTGTACTTCAATAAATACAATTTGGTTCAGGTAATCACCTAATCGCTAGCTCATTAAGTAGAATGAGCTGAGCTGTGTTGGACTTCCTCTGATACTGGAACAGAATTGCAGATAAACATAGATATGTTGATTTTCTTATTTTTTTGTGGAGTTGTAGCTTTATGCCATAATGCAAATAGGTTCAAGATGAAGCCTTAAACAAACCAGCATGTAAGTTAAGAGTGCTATCTGGTGGCAAAGTATAGGAGTTACATGTCAATCATGGTAATTTTGACCCTAGAGGGATATTCCAAATGTATTAAGTGTGCAGTCTATGATCCAACTAAGTATTTCAGTTGACCCTTAAAAAAAAACAGCTAAGGCCTTACAATTTTGTGTTGTGAACATTGGTATGCTGGTCAAACAGCTTTACTGGCAAGTTCAATAGAGTTTCCCGTATATACCACATCACCTAACCAGCATAAACCAACTTGGACCAACATGGAACATGTATCTTGTATGGTCTTGCTAAGTAACCAGCATACCATCATCCCAAAAACAGCATATGATGTTTCTAGCACTGTGGTAATTACAGTCTAATATCATAATCCTTTTTTGGCCTTTCTTATTTTTCAGATGAGCATCCAGGAGTATGAGTTGCTCAAGGAGGATGATGAGCAGTGCTTACGCAAGTACCGCAAGCAGTGTATGCAGGAGATGCATGAACGTCTCAGCTTTGGGCCCAAATTTGAGGGTGTGCATGAGTTGGACAGTGGTGACGCATTTCTTGAGGTGATTGAGAAAGAGCATCGACTCACTGTGGTG
Source organism: Parotocinclus spilosoma (assembly GCA_033117975.1). NCBI lineage: Eukaryota > Metazoa > Chordata > Actinopteri > Siluriformes > Loricariidae > Parotocinclus > Parotocinclus spilosoma. The sequence continues at coordinate 8,845 of JAVSBV010038453.1, forward strand.
GTAGTGCATATCTACAAAGATGGCATCAAAGGTTGTGACGCACTAAATAGGTGCTTGGACTGCTTGACCACTGAGTATCCCAGTGTCAAGTTTTGCCGAATTAATGCAGCAGTCTCTGGTGCTGGAGAACGGTTCTCAGATAATGTTCTGCCAGCTGTACTGGTCTACAAGGCTGGAGAGATGCTTGGAAATTTTCTGGCTGTCACACAGCACTTAAATGATGATTTCTTTGCCACCGATGTGGAAGCCTTCCTTAACGATTATGGACTGTTGCCGGAGAAAGAGTTCAGGCAAGTTGGGGATGAGGCAGAAATTGAGTGAGGACAGACATGTAGGTGTGAAAAAACAAGGTGGTAGAAGACCGGTGAATTAAATGAATTTATTTATTTTATTTATTATTACTATGGTTAAACGACTGATTTTAGTCACATGTGCAGTCAAAAAATCTTGTGCAAACGTCATAGGTGTTCTTCTAAGTGAGAGTGATTTTGTTGGATTTCACACAAAGAAAATTATAATAACACCAAAACCTACATAATTCCATTAGGCCTAGTTTATTTTAACCTCGATTAGACATGAATAAACTTGTGTTGTGTGGGTTGTTGGCACATTCACTCAATTGTGAAATAATTTAATACGTTTAAAGCACCATCTTATTTGCCTGTAGCATATACCAAGCCAAATAAAGACTTTTGAAGCAAGCAAAAAGTTGTTTTCACGGTGCTACATTCATTCATTCACAGTATTTGCAAACCATCAAGGTAGAATTGATACGTTTAGAACAAAAACAACATGGTACCTTTGTGAAAAAAATTGGAAATAGTTGTTTGTCAAAAATTAATGGTTATAAAAAGAAGTTGTAATTCTGGGACACCCCCTCTGCTCTGCACCAAGCATCACACAGGCATATGGCACAGGAAAATCCATACATGGCTTTCTGTGAAAGTCTAGATGTATGATCATATGGCACCAAAAAAATGTGGTTACATTTTCAGTTTTATAAATGTGTTTTCCAAAGTCTTTAATGCTTCCCAGGATGTGTGCTAAGACAATAAAATATATCTGCAGGCATCACATATAATTGCTTCTTATTGTGCATACTAGGGTTTCACACAAACATCACAAAGCCAGAAGCAGAATACAAACCAGAGTGGCTCAGCAATAGAGTTCTCATTCGCAGTGTGGAACCACCTTGGGAGACCGCATTGATGCCCATCATGTTGGGACTTGACAAGGTCTTGAATTGGGTTTCTTCATGAGCAGGTTGACATCTGGCATTATGGCAGTCTGTCTACTCATGTGTGTGTAAGGCACTATATGTCCCTATAAGTATACAAAGTATACAAAGATGTGACATGTTTTACCTTGTTTAAAGTTTAAAGATTTTCCAACTTTTATTTGTAGAATCCAAAGTGTCAAATGACTTTAGGAAACAGCAAGCTAAACATTTGTTTGTTTGTGTGTGTGTGTGTGTGTGTGTGAGTGTGTGTGTGTGTGTGTGTGTGTGTGTGTTACATTAACGTTATTGTGAATCAGCATCATCACCTTGTCTCTCTCTCTCTCTCTCTCTCTATTTCTGTCTATCTCGTGCAGAGTCTCCGCCCCCAGCCTCTATGTAGCATCCTATCACACACACACACACACACACACACACACACACACACACTAGTCTGTAGACTCGGCGCTGATCAGACGTTGGTGAGATCCTCTCCCCTGTCATGGAGCTCTCCGCACTCGTCCTTCCTCTCCTCCTCTTCCTTGGGGTGAGGGCGTTCGCCTCCACCACTGTGACCGACGACCCCGGGCCGACCCCCATGACGGGCGCCGCGGACCCCTGCGAGGCAGCGCCGTGCGTGAACGGAGGAACGTGTGAACCAGCGGACGGGGGATACGCCTGCACCTGCACCCCCCAATATACTGGCTTCAACTGCCAGGTGAGTGTGTGTGTGTGTGTGAGAAAAAGGGAGCGTTGCTATGGTGACGGGGCAGACCTGTAAAGACCCGGGTGTGCGCCCAGGTGCCGTGCTTCAGTTTTACACTCACCTGATCGCAGGTTAGAGTCTCGGGTCTGGAGAGCGGGAGTCGGAGTTTTTTTTTTTTTTTTTTTTTTTACTTGTGTGTCTCTGCTACGCAAGTCCAAGTCACGTTACAAATCTTCCTGAATCTGTTGCCTGAGTCAGAGACTCTTAAGTCTTGGTCTTGGACGCTAAGTCTCAAGTCTCTGGTATGGAAAGGGTTTGTAGCATGAGAATCTGTGTTTAGTTATGAGTCTGTAGTGAGTCATAGTCGAGTTATGAGTCTGTATTGTGAGTCATAGTCGAGTTATGAGTCTGTATTGTGAGTCATAGTCGAGTTATGAGTCTGTAGTGTGAGTCATAGTCGAGTTATGAGTCTGTAGTGTGAGTCATAGTCGAGTTATGAGTCTGTAGTGTGAGTCGTAGTCGAGTTATGAGTCTGTAGTGTGAGTCGTAGTCGAGTTATGAGTCTGTAGTGTGAGTCGTAGTCGAGTTATGAG